>CAJNDV010029002.1:99967-120154 GCA_905221635.1 Symbiodinium sp. CCMP2456 | reverse complement strand
GCTAAAGCTGTTTGGGGAATAATATGGTTTCTCTATTATGGTAACTTAAACTAAGTCCCTTAACAAGAACCCAGATGAGTTTTGGGGATATCTCCATGAAGGGACGGCCCCTGAAGACTTGAAAGCTTCGCTGGGCATTGCGGGTTTCGGAAGTTTAGGGTTTAGGGTCTAGCTGTAGCCGAAAAGACCTACTTTCTTTACGGTTCTTCATCATGGTTTCTATATAGAGTTCCTTAAAAAGGTAGGTCTTTTGGGCCACAGGTAGGGTTTAGAGTTTAGGGTTCAGGGGATTCTTGAGAATAGGTTAGAGGGTCCTCACAAGAGAATCCAAGAATTATTGTAGAGGTGCTGCACACAGATCCTGCTGTTGTAGCAGTTAATTATACACAAAGGTCACCCGTTTTCCTAAACTACCGGTGTGGGCTTTCTCAAACATGGTTTTGGGTTTAGGGAACATTGTTGAACTGTTTCACTGGTTCCCGGGATTCCGAGGCCAATTTCATGTTTCGCGATTGGATTTTGCACCAAAAGAATACGATTGACAGTATTGGGTTCTTACATAGCTGCGTGGCTCACCCATGGCCAGCGCATGGGGAAAACACTTTGGCCGTGGTGTCCTTGTGATTTGTTTGTGTTTCCGCGGTTCCCTTGTGGTCTCCTGTGGTTTAATGCTATTCTATTGGTTGGTCTCCTCGTGGTTTATCGGCTGAGTCTCCTGGTGGTGTCGTGGCGGTCGTCGTGGTGGTGGTCGTGGTGGTCCCGGTCGTCGAGTCGTCTGGCTCGTCTCAACGGTGGTGGTGTTCCGTGATTGGTTTCGCATCTAGGCTGTCAATTTTGAGATTCACAAACTCCTAACACCAAGGGATGTGGCGCTTGTTTGGGTGCCAGTTTTTGCTAGAAAACTGGGGTTTGAGCATGAGCAACTAGACAAAAAGTTCGCATAGCGTCTGGATATTTAGCACATCCATGTGGCATGGCGTGTCTCATGTTTACTCTCAGCTTCCCACACGTCCCCGACGCGCAAAACCCTAAACCCTAAACCCATTGATGAGTGTTTCACTTCACTGCAGGCCTCGAAACCCTAAACCGTAAACCCTAAACCCTAAACCCTAAACCCCATATGCCTCGCCTAAAGTGTCCGACGCCGAAACCCTAATCCCCAAGGCATGTTCATCTCCTATCTGGAGATTTACAACAATGATGGTGGCTGCCTCGGCCGATGCGACCTTTCCGGAAATGTCTCTGCCATCTTGGGCACATGCAAGCCAATAGATCGTACGGGGGTTTAGGAGTTTAGCGTGTAGGGTGTAAGGTTAAGGAGCTTCGGGTTTAGGGCTTGCGAGACTTGAGTGCAGTGGTGAAAAGAGTATCGCAAGGGGTTGCGCTTGGGACTTGGGGTTTTGGAATGGTTGAAATACCTTGGGAAGGGAAGGGGTGGACCTCCTCTGGTCTCAGTGCTACTACCAGCAACACCCTAAACTGCCCTAAACCCTATAAACCCTCAACTGCAGTTCAGACCATAGAATCGTGATTTGCAGAGGCGTCTTGTACCTGGGCTGTAAGGGTTTTAGAGGCTGCATTTGTCTAGGTACCGTGGTGGATGGAGAAGGAGGAGGAGTGCTATTGCTGCTTCTTCTACTGCTACAACAACAACAACAACAACAACTACTACTACTACTACTACTACTACTACTACGTCGACGACTACTGCTACTACTACTACTACGGCCACCACGAGTACCAGCTACATAGGCCCACCACTAACTATCAATGCTAGTACTAGTCACCAACCACTGGCTGTTAAGTGTGGCTGCCTGTCACTAACCAAACTTCTCAACACGGCGATGATGAACACTTGTCTGTTGTGTTTCTTCTCCTACTCATAGAAAACTTCAGGTTACGACCTCTTGAGCCGGGAAGAGCACACTGCCAAGCTTGAGGACTCTACGGATCTTGTGCATGGGTTCGGGAAGAGCATCACTGGGGATCTTCGTCTTCTCGCAATCGGTGTAACTTGAAGCTGTACGTTTACTCCCTGGGCAGATATGCATCTAGCCGGGATGTTTACAGATGGCCACACGTTCGTGTCTATGATGTGATCATAGCAGCAGTCACCAGTGAAATTCATGAACAACATGTGGAAACGGAGTGCGAGGCCTGAAAGCCCGCGAGAGGGCACGCTTTAAGGTCTAAGGCCTGAACACGATTCCAGGTTTGCCGCAGAGCCCCAGCTTGTGATCACGGCTTTGCCTCGTTCCAGAACGTGACCATCAACTCGTTCATCATTCTTGCATCTTCGCAATGGAGTTATAGGCATGTAGGATTTCTAGGCGGAGGCGCTAGAGATCAGGCAGGGCGGCCTCAGCGAATATTGGTTGCGGATGCTCTGGCTTTGCCGCGTTCACGGATTGGTTTCTGTTGCCAAGTTGCATTTCAGTTCCTTTCCTTGCCAGCATTGCAAAAGGCGACAGTAGCTTTGAACCTCCAAACAAAAGATACAGGCGCATGCCTCGGTCAAGGGGCTGAATGTCGCAGGGCCAGACTCCATCGCTGGATCCTCTTAAATTAGCTTGAGGGGCATCATAGTTGGCTTTGGTTGCGGGAGGTCCTCTGAACCTGAATTCTTGCGCCCAACGCCGGATCTCATTAAAATCTCCGTGATTGACCAGCCCGTCAAGAAATCCACAGCTTCTTGTCAGTCGTGCTAGCAATGTGCTCGGCTGCGCATGGTTTCTGCCGCAGCTACTGCGGCGCATTGGGCGAACCCCAACCCGATGACAAATCAATGAACATGGACGCGATTGAGACCATAGTGATCAGACAGTACACAAGCAGCCCGGCCTACAACATCCTCCCACCAAAGGCCGTCCAAACTCCCTCAATCTAGGCATCGCGGACCAGATCAAAATGCCAAGCCCTCTCACGTTCATCACGCTGCGCTGTGTTTAAAGTGAATTCAGCTACTGCACGTCGACTGCCTGACACGGGTCGCAGCATGGGTTGCGGCACATCCAGAAAGGCACCCGTCAGTTCACTATTGGGCGCGAGTGACGGTAATTCACTATTCCTAAACCCTAAACCCTAAACCCTATAAACCCTGAACCCTATAAACCCTAAACATAGCACTTACGATAAGCCTGCACCCTTCTCCCCATGCATCGAAGTGCTGCAGCAGATTTGGAGAGCAAACGGTCCTTCAAGAGTAGTAGTAAGAGTTCTGATTCCCTATGGCTCCCGTCCAAAACCCAGCGTCTCCTCACCCGGGGTACTAATGTAGGGGCCTTAATGGCGGCCGTAATAATTACCTATAATATTTGGGGGGTTCCTCATTATAGTTATAGTATAATGGGACCCAAAACCCTATTCTAATTATTAAGGCCCCTATACTACATCAGTCGACCCCAAACCCTATGGTCTTCTGGGTGCTCTGCTCTGGGAAACCCCAAACACCCGAACCGGATTTTGTTATCTAATATAGGGGCCTGAATAATTAGAAAAGGGTTTTGTATACTATACTTATAATAAGGAACCCCCAAAACAGTATTGGTAATTATTTAGACCCCTACATTACATTTGCTTTAAAGTACCCCCAACCCCCTATGCCATTCATTAAAAACCCCAACCTGTCGTACATCACGCTTGCCTGCGATACATGGTGCTGACTAGAATCATTGAGTCCCCCGAAAACAAGGAGGTTTGGGTCTCAGGGCTACTCCCAGCAAAAGCCGTAGTGTCATTGCATGTCTTCCGGGGTTGCTGGTGCGCGGCTGAAGCAGGCAGCCAGCATCCCAACAGCGTGCACGCACAGAAGGAACAACGCAATGATAGTGAAGCATCACCTATATTGCTATCAGCATCATGCTAGCCTGGGGGGTTATTTGGTCTATGACTGTTGCAACTTTGAGCAGTTTTGCTGAACAGGTGCTGCCTCACCTCGGAGAAGCAGATCTGCGTGGTCTAAGCCAGGAGTTTGGTTTTGAGATGCGTCGGCCTCCTATTCATGCATCGAATCTACTCAGGGATTAGGGTGTAGGGGGCTAGAAACAAGGATTTAGGGTCCCTGCAACTCAATCCTAGAATGATCGAGGGTGTCCCCAGAATAAACTCGTGCACTTGCGAGGAGCAGAAAGATGCCGCAGCTTGGCCATTATCATTGAGTTCGTACTGGAGGGACCTGCCTGATTATAGGGACAGCAATCCTTAGCAGGGTTCCTTCTAAAAACGGAGAACTTAATACTCCAACCCTATTGTAGTCACTAGGTAACCCTATAGTAAACCCTAAACCCTTAGCCCTAAATCATAAGCCCAAAAACCTTAAACGGCCCCTTTGTAGGAGGGCTCAGGATCAAGGTTTGGGTGTTGTTGCACATCGGAGTCGGCACTTGGCATTACATCGGTATCGCCCTAGGCTTCGGGTGTAAACAGTCAGGTTTTGAGATAAGGTCCTAAACCCTAAACCGCAGATAAGGGCTTCGGGATCGGCGCCTCGATCTGCATCGTGGTCTTGTGTGCTCGTCAGCAATTTCGTTTCTTGCGTTCTGCCTCGTTCTTGCTTTTTCGCGAGCTAGTCCGTGTGAGTCGCATGACATACTTGTAGCTGACCAGCATGTTTTACTTTAAGAGATTTCGTCGGATGCGTGCGAATTTGTGTGGATCCTTATTGTTACTAGCATTGTTGTTTATGTTTTGCTATTTCATGTGCGATTTTATTATGTCTATTGTACCTGCTACTATCATTATTGCATAGTTTTCTTGTTTTCACTCTTGATCCTACTCTTGTTTTTCTTGCCGTTGTTATCATAGTTGCTGTTGCCAGCTGTGTTTTATTATTAGTACCTAAACCCTAAACCCTAAACCCTAAACCCTAAACCCTAACCATCATTATGTTTCCCTGGACGCTTGGCTTCAGACGGGACTCGAGCAGTGGATCTTTGGGACCAGAGCCGAAGATTCTGCCTACCTTAACCTACCAGAACCTACTTTTTTTCGTAGGGTCCCTATAAATCCCATATTAGGCTTTAGAATCAGAACCTACAAAAAAGTAACCCTAAACCCTAAACCCTAAACCCTCGGTAGGTTAAGGTAGGTCCCGGTGTGAAGCCTCGCCTGAGTTTTCATTTGTTGTAGCCGCTTTCCTTACTTAGATATATGCCAATGGGAGAACTTTAAACTTTTTAGCTTTATATATTTGGTCTATCCTAAAAGTTTGAACTTTTTTGGGCCTGGTTGTTGAAGAAGAGAGCTTAGGTAAGAGCTCATGCTGCATGTATCCGGGTATGCTGGGAGGGATGAAGGCATGTGGGACAAATAATCCGTTAGGGGGCGAGGACTTCTTTTGGAGGGAAGGCCATCCTTTCTAAGAGTTCATCGCTTGAAACCCCTTCGGAAAATAGCTGCAGATCATCCTAACGGCTTTAGAGCTTTCGGGTTTTGGGGCTTAAGAGTTTCAGGATGTGTAGGGCCTATGCGCGGATCTATGGCCTAACTTTCCGAGTTTACAGCTCCCTCATCACCTTTTGTGTTGAAGGGTTGCGCAGGTCTATGCTTCGCCGAGTACGCCGAAAAGTTCCTGGGTCAGCAGCTAGTGGCCGGTGCACGGAGAATTGAAGCACATGCCCCTGAAGACCTTCGCAACCATGCCTGCCTGTGTGTGAGTCAAAATCTTGGATATTGCCCGGCCCAGTAAAAGTTGAATGATACATATATATATATATATATATACATATATATATATATATACTCTAGATCTATAGGGCCCTTAGTAGTAGCCTTACTGCAGACTCGTACTGCATGGGGGGCATTACCCAACTTAAATCCCTCAACCGTAGGCAGAGCTACACCTTGGCTTGATCCCCTTGGCTTGTCATAAATTTGTCCTGATACCCACAGCAGATATCAGTATCTAAACACAGCCATCTGCCTTCACGTGCTACTTTGAAGGCTTTGCCCCGTGAGGCGTCTTGATTGGTCTTGGGTTTTGGTGTGAGTTGATCTCGGAGCTGTAGCTTTCATACAGCGGTCGGAAAAAAAGAAACCGTGTTCTTCAGGGTTAGGAAATGTGAATGTACCATGATGCACCCTAAGATCCATATTCTCATCAGTCAGGCCCCTACATTTTATCAGTTCCTTCCGGCTGCAGATCTGGGGTAGAACTCAAAGGTTCATGCCAGCCTTTTCCACTTTAGGTGGCTATGGCTTTATCTATTCATGCATGGCATTTCGAGTGCTTATATCTCGGCCTGGAGATGAGAGAATGGCCACCCATGTGTCCCCAAAGTAATTGAGTCAATGTGAAACCCACACGAAACCCTAAACCCTAAACCCTGAAAACCTGTCTGCGGGGAGCCGAGGCGTTAAGCACCAGATAGTCATGGACCGAACCCATGCGACGGAGAACAGCGAGTGCCGGGGGGGGCTGGGCTCTTGGGTTCGCTTGGGCTCAGGGTTTTTCTTCATGGAGTTACGTAACCTAAACCCTAAACCCTAAACCCTAAACCCTCGACTCAGTCGCCTGGTTCCGGGTTGTTCCAACCACAAGTACCGCAGAGCCTAGGGCGTCACCCATACGTAACTCTTAGGGTTTAGGGTTTAGTTTAGGGTTTAGGTTCTAGGGTCTAGGGTCTAGGGTCTAGGGTTTAGGGGTTTAGGGGTTTAGGGTTTAGGGTTTAGGGCCTAGTTCTGCAAGCCGCCAGTGCGATGGACTCGGGGTCTACTGGGTTGTTGTTAAAGGGTTTGATTTAAGTTAGCATCATAAAGAAACCATATTGTTTGCTATAGATCCCTATATTATAGTAACTTAAACTAAATTCCTCGACAAGAACCCAGTCTATGAGTTGGCTTTTTCGAGGAATGAGACCCCCGGAAACGTTTGAGTCTGAGATACGTAGAATCGCAACTTCGGAAGCCTTTACGCCTGCGCCTCAACCGAAGAGTTTCAAACTTAGTTCCCCAATACCCAACCTCTAACCTTTTTGGGTTCCTATATTGTAGTAGTTATCTGAAAGTTTAACCTTTTATTTCCCTGGCTTATTGGGGAAGTAAGCAAAACTTTGTCATAGTTGGGTAACATTTTACAATTTTAAGCGTACTTAAACCCAATAAGGAATATAAATTTAGATTTTTAATACTACCCCAACCATGAACCAGAAAAGAGAGGTGCGACTTCGACGCTGCTGCGGAGGAGATTTTGAAGCAGGCGAAGGAGTGACCTGGATGTAGCCGGATTAGTTAAAAAAGTAGGGCTTAGGCTTCCTTTAAGGCTTATGAGAAGGCTACTTCAGGGTTCGGGGTTCAGGGTTACTGTAGGGGGCCTAAATAATTGCCAATAGTATTTTTGCGGCTCCTTATAATTTCTTTGAATTATAATGTAATATACCTCCAAAATATCCTACACCCTAATAAGGTCCCTACATTATATGAAGTATGGGGTTTGGGCCCATGGAGCTAGGGTTTAGGGTTTAATAGGGTTCAGGTTTGGGGATCAGGTTTTAGGGTGGTTTTGGGGTTTAGGCGGTTTATGGTTTGGGGTTCAGGTTTCAGGTCGTAGTCTAAGGCGTTATTGCTTGCAAGCCTGCAGCAAAAGGTCGTAGTCTCGCTAGACTTGGTTAAGAACTGTAGCACAAGGGTGGTTTAGGGGTTTGTTTGGGGAGGGACCCTAAGCCCTAAACCCTGTGGGATTTTAGGGGGCTCGCGAGTCGGGATGCCAGTGTGCACATTTCTGAAAGACGCATACTATAGGACCCGGAGTAGGCCCTTATTTCCTTTTTTAGGGTTGGGGCTCCCTTACAATCCCCTTAAAACCAAAAAGGGCACCCTTTTCATTCCTAGGTTACTCCTGGGTCTAGTACTATAGGTGCTATAGGGGCCGAAATAATTACCACTACTATTCCGGGGGTTCCTTATATTATGAGCATACTATATAGGAGCCCAAAACCCTATTCGAACTATTAAGGCCCCTACTTTGTTTTGAAACTTGAAGACGGTGCAGGGTTTAGGAAGCAGGGTGACAAAGGTTTTGGGCAGTGTACCCAACCCTAAACCCCTAAAACCTACGGCTCCTGCTACTGCTTTCTATAAGTTAATGATAATACTAACAGTAGTAGTAATAGTAAGAAGAATAGTTAATAGTAATATCAAGAATCGCATCAAGTTATTGTTATTCACCTGTGCTCTGAGTGCTGTTGCTGATGCTGATCATCACGCACTGTGCTTGCTGTGCAAGACCGAACTGTGATGAGAGAGCCTTCAGCAGACTGCATAATCAACGCCTGCTGTGCCAAGGAATCCGTTGACGCCGTATTCGCCGTTTAATGCGATATGGAAACATCCCGAATCAGGCCAGAGGGTCACTTTGATCATGAAGCAACAGGGCCAGCAGGGGCTTATGGGTACAGCTTCCCAGTTAGGGCTGTGCGTCCTGGTGAGATCCGTTCAGTGACCATCCACCTCAAGATCTGCTGAAACAAAAGATGATCTCTGAACTGTGAGGCCTGAGTTCTCATAGCCGTGGCATGGGTCCTGTAGCTTTGTCGTGGCAGATTTTGCAGATTGACAGATCTGCCAAATTTACGAGTTTTGCAAAACGACGTCTTCATGAGCATGGAAAAAGGTAGTGGGTTCCACGCAGTGAGAGGCGCGTCCCTCTACATTGCAAATGCGGCCTCTGCATCTGGGACCAGAAGACGACTGTGCGTGTTGGACATTATAGGGGTTGCAATTAGGGGCTTACAGCTTAGACTAGCATTCCGGGCTTGGTTAGTGCTAACTAGGCAAACTAGCGCTGGGTTTTGTATGTTTGGGAATCTTCTATCGGGCATGGCTTGTTGGGGGTTTGAGGCCATCGGGGCGACACAGAAGCTTGGATTGTTATGGAAGAAACAAACTTGTGGTAGTACGGGAGTAGCGTCCGTATCGAAACCAAGACTTCGGGAGGTGAAATCAGAAGGGTCTACACTAAGCCACCGTTTGTCTTGACCCAGGCAAAATCGCGTGAGGTTTTGGAACGCCATGGGATTGGCGCTCTCGTAGCCTGGCTTTGAAACGGGGTGGGGCGAGTGAGGGGTTGAAGCTGGGTCCTTGTTATGGAATTTAATCTAAGTTACTATCATAGGGATCTACAGTAATCTACGGTAATCATATTCAAAATGGTTTCCTTATTAATAGGGATCTACAGTAAGTCATAATCAAAATGGTTTCCCTATTATGGTAAATTTAATGAAATCCTTCACAAGAGCCCAAGATGATGTTCGGCGTCGGGGCTGAAGGTTTCACGGTCTAGGTTCTTTAATTTAAAGCTCTCGCTCCGCCACGCAGAGCCTTTCGTGTTTCAGTTCTTGTCGAAAGCCCTGCTTAGTTCGGGTTTAGGGCTGAGGGAAAAAATCCTGCCAGGGTCATCGAGGGAGCACATTCACAACGTTGATTTGAAAGGGTCTTCTTATCTTTGGCAAAGGTGAAGGCAGCATAGTCACCAAACCCTGCGCTCCGCAAGCCGAACCCCAAACCCTGAACCCTTGGACGTTAATATATCAGATGTCTTAGAGTGTCTGGATGTATTGAAAAGGCACTTGGCACAGGGGTGGGATGATGAATAGCTTCCTGCTGCCGACTTCGCGCTTCCTTGCGAACTGAACCAGCCTCGCCTGCGTTGCTGGGTCGCGAGAGTCTAAACCTTAAACCCTCGCAACTGGTTAGCCTCTCTTGCGTGACGGACTTGTGTGGAGCCTTGCCTGCTGCGAGCGAGAGTGAGAGTCGAAACCCTCGCAACTGGATTGTCCGAGTTGTGAGCGTAAACCTTAAACCTCATAAGCCCTAAACTCGGATTCGGTGTCCCTAAACCCTTAACCCTTAACCCCTACAGCACCTACAGTCACTGAGAGGTGTGCTGTCTCGACTTCAACCAGAACCTCGGACCTTTCGAGGAGGTGCGCCATCTCTGAAGGCTTCGGGGCGATGTGGGTCTACTAAAAGGGTCGGAACAGGTGGTAATCTGTTGATGATATGAATCCTGCCTTACCTTAAGGACCCTAAAGTATGGGAATTATGGTATATACCTTATTATGGGTTATGCAGGATTTATACCGACAACCGTAGTAGTCCTTTAGAGTTACTTCCATGATATACCCAAAACCCTTTTCGGGATTGCAGGCCTTGAGGCGGATTGGGGTTGAGGGACGACGGTCTATGTGGGAGCTTCCGAAAATTAGGGGTACCTTGTTTTGGGGCCCTTATAATAAGGATCCTATCATTTAGGGTACTAGATTAGGGTCCCCTATTTTCGGAAACCCCTAAACCCTAAACCCGAAACCCTAAACCCTCCTATGGACCGTCTTCTCTTGCTGCTTGCCCGTGGTCTATGTAGTGGCATTGGGTTTTTGAGTTTACTTTTACCGCTACGGCTTTCCGAGCTCGCTTCCATCGCCAACCCTCCTCACGGTTTAGGGTTTAGGGTTTAGGGTAGGGCTTAAATTAAAGCCTAAACCCCTTAACCCCCTACGTAAACCCTTAGGGCGCATAAACCAGGGAACTTCCTGCAAGACTTCAAGGCACTCTGCGGCCCTTCAAGCCATGAAATCACCAAGCCTTCGGTTTTGCCATCGAAGCCCTCAAGCGCAAACTTCCTAAACCCTATATAAACCCTAAACCCTTGCCAGGCTTGTCCGAGTGTGTTTGTCAAAACCCTACACCCTACCTTAAGAACCCAAAACCCACTGTTTTGTAGGTTCTTATCATTAACCCTAATATTGGATTTATAGGGACCTTACAAAAAAGTAGGTTTTGGGTTCTTAAGGTAAACCCTAAACCTGACATCTCAGCCGAGGTGGAGGGCACGAAGTGCCTCTACTTCCCGGTGAGCTGCTGGAGGGAAGCCGCACCGGACAAATCCGTTAAGAGAGCTCAGGTTGCAGCCAGAAACGCAGGGGTTTAGGGTTTAGGGTTTAGGGGCCTAAGACGGCCTATGGCGTGGCTCTTGGCATAAGAGAGGGGCCTAAATGGGTAGTTCTCTAAACTAGGTTCCCTTTTAGGTACCCAATACAGTACGGCACCCTGAAAAAGAGGACCCTAAGAGGAACCCAAATTTAGATAACTACCCAAATAATTACCAATACCATTTTTGTTTGGGGGGGGTCCTTGTTATAGTTATATTCTAATGGGCCCCAAAATCCTATTCTCATTATTAAGGCCCCTGTATTACGTGTAAATATCCCTTATGATACGAGAACAGTACCTATTCTTGAATAACGTCGAGACACATCCCCGATCTGGGTTTAGGATTCAGGTTCTTAATGGCCTTCTAATTGCGAAGGCCCGCTTCTTGCTAGGAGGCAAGAAAGCCCTAAGTGCACAGATGCCTGTGAAAGCTTTTCCAGAACCCTGAAAACCATTCTGATTTCGAAGGGCCCTGCTCTTTTCATGCCAGATCCCATCAGATCCCCCTATTACGGAAGCCCTCGTTTCAGAAAGCCATATGGGAGTTTCCGAAAATAGGGCACCCTAATATAATGCCCTAAATAGTCCAAATAGTAGGATCCTTATTGTAAGGACCCCAAAATCAGGTACCCCGTATTTTCGGAAACGGCTATATGGAAGCCCATAGTTGATTCAACAAACCCTAAACCCTAAACCCTAAACCCTAAACCCTAAACCAGCAAGTGCACGTTTTCGCGCCGGATCCGCGCTGAGGTGTTGCGAAAGTCCTGGGTCCACTCCTGGAGTTTGTGACCTCGGAGATGGGACAGGGGAGCCTTGTTTTGGGGTTTTGGGGTTTTGGGGTTGAGGATTTTGGGTTTAGGGTTTTGGGGTTTTGGGGTTGAGGATTTTGGGTTTAGGGTTTTAGGGTTTTGGGGTTTTGGGGTTGAGGATTTGGGGTTCAGGGTTTTAGGGTTTTGGGGTTAAGGACTCAAGGATGATGAGGATGAAGCTGAAGATGAGGCTGAAGATGATTATCGTGGTGGTGACGGCTCTGGCAATGGCAATTGCAATGGTAATTGTTGTCTCGCAGTGCCGGCGATGAAGCATGCGGCATTCATGCTGCGAATTACTGTCATGGCGAGAGCGGCGATTATGTTCAAGGTGGTGCTTCCTTCGTAGTACCGGTGGTAGTTTCGCGGTCATGACGGTCACAATTGTTGCTGATGATGGGTTGTCGCCACAACCGCTAAAACTTGCAGTTTGAGGTGCTGCTGATAATTAGCCAAACATTCGGCGCTGAACTCTGAGAGGGTTTCGGGTATGCTATGCTGCAGTGTCCATGCTACCATACAAGGCAAAACCCTGCAAAAACCTACCCCAAGCAGAAACCGAACTCCACAACCCTAAACCCTAAACCCTAAACCCTAAACTCAAGGAGAAGCGTCATGATACACTGCGTCTCGGCCGCCTCTCTGGGACTCTTTTCCTCAAAACCCCGAGCCCAAAAGCCCGACAGCCATGGCTTTCGGCCCCGGGTGGAAGTAGCAAGGCGGGTTCTATAAGAGTTCCAAAAAGGTCCTCTAAGGGACCCCAAGGGTCCAAAGGACCCAATAATCAGGTACCCAGGTTTCGGATAGTAGTTATGTAGGTTACGATTTGGGAGAGTATATGACGGTAGGTAGGTAGGTAGGGTAGGTAGGTAGGTAGGGTAGGTAGGGTAGGTAGGTAGGTAGAGGTACTTGGACCCTTAAGGGGGATCTCTAAGGGATCTACAATGGGGCTCAAAGGGCTTCTGGATGGTGCTGGTTGCCCTAAACCCTAAACCCTAAACCCTAAACCCTAAACCTTAGACCCTAAACCTTAGACCCTAAACCCTAAACCCTAAACCCTAAAACCCATGGAGGTCCAACATGGTCCACGTCGAGGGTCTAGGGCCAGGGTTCTTCTATGGGTTTAGGGTTTAGGGTTTAGGGTTTAGGGTGCGTCTCAATGGTCGCAACCTGTAGTCGATTATTTGTTGTGATGATAGGAGGGGTCGACAATTATTTTCTTTACTTGCAAATCTTCCTGTAGATCTTGCGCATGATGTTGAAGCCCCCTCAAGCGCTCGCTCACTTGAAATGTGACCGGGAACCTACTGCCTGAGCGCCGGGATATGTGAGACATGCGAGCCCTTTCCACGACTCCACCCTGAAATCGCACACCCTAAAGCCCTACCTTACACTACCATGGCCTACATGGTTTTAGGTTCTTAGTAGAGGCCCTAATGTGGAATTTATAGGGACCCTACGAAACACTAGGTTTTGGTAAGTTAAGGCGGTTAAGGTATAGCTACACACCCTTATCCCGGAAAGTCCCCGAAGTAGCCTACCACCCCTGCGTGCTGTGATCATTGAGGCCAAAAACCTGACAGCACAAACCCAACGGACCGCATGCGCACACCCTAAGCCCTATAAGCATCCCGAAAGCATAGCCCGAAACCCGAAACAAGAACGTCAGAGCCTCGAAGTAACGGAGCTGCCTTAAATAATTACCTATGCTATTTGGGGGGGGGGGGTCCTTATTATAACTATGGTAACTATGGTCTACTATACCCCAAAACCCTATTCTAATGATTAAGGCCCCTACATTAACCAGCCAAGGCTTGGCGGGTCGGTGTCCCAGCCGTGCCAGTTGGGAGCGTCTCGTGGGTTTTCTAGAAAACGCAGTTAGACGTAACATCTGCATGTCCTTTGCGAACGGGGTTCGGCGCTTTGGCGTGAAGCTGGCGTGACTGACATGACTACTAACCACGAGTGTTCTACGAATCTGGTGCAACAAAATGTTGGTCATGTCAAACTGCTGCTTGTTGTAGAGCGTGTAGCTTGACCCGGACATGGTGCCAGCACTCTGTCCAAAAGGCAGCTCACGGCTCGTGGTTGGGTTTAGTGTTTGGGGCATGATTCTCTGAAGCCCACTGCCTCCGGCGTCAGCAGATCTCCTGGCTTTCTTAGGCTGTCATCGTGCAGGAACCGCTGGCATCGCTTGCCTCATGCAGCCGCTGCGACTGCATGTGGGTTAAAGATCAAATAGGGGATGATTCTAGATGCCCATCAGAATCAAACAGGAACTCCTTGTGGGGCGACATCCTCTGCCCTGGCTAGCCGAAAAGCTACCCGAGGGCCTGAATCGCAAGCCAGAATTTTCCGATCCTTACCCACCCCTCCCCTTTGAAACCGTTGCTGCCAGCAGCAGGACTAGCAAGTGGCCGGAAGCCTAGTTCACTGCAAGGAAGACATCGTGAGAAGTAGGAGCAGCAGCCTTCTCCAGGTACCCTGGTGCCACGACTAGCCACTGCTACCACTACTTCTACTTTTCGCCTACTACCACCACTACCACTACCAGTACTTCCTACCACCACCACCACCACCAACACGACGACTACAAAATATTCCTGTTGCTGCTGCCGTCACCGCCTCCACTGCTACCCTAAACCCTGACCCCTAAACCCTAAACCCTAAACCCTAAACCCTAAACCCTAAACCCCTAAACCCGTAACCCTAAACCAAGTTTGTGGGAACTTTTTATCCTCGCCTCGGGAGTCGAACCGTCGAAGTGTCAAGCTCCCGAAATCCCCGGCGAACGACCTGCCCAGAAAATCGCTCTTGGCGTTTAGGGTTTAGGCCTCAGGGTTCAGGGTTGTTGGGGCGTTTAGGGTTTAGGCCTCAGGGTTTCGGTTTTTTTTGGTTTAGGGTTTGGGTCTAGGGTTCAGGCCTCAGGGTTTAGGGTTTGTTTGGGGTGATTTAGGGTTTATAGGGATTGTTTAGGGTTTAAGGTTAAGGCTCCGATGTTTAGGAGCCCTCATTCAAGAGAGGGTTCCTTCGACATGTGACTTTGGGTTTAGGGTTCAGGGGCTTTGGTAGGACTCGGAGCCACTGATAGCGAGGACGAACACATATGATCACAGCTTGAACAATTCGTTTGGCGGACAAAAATGCCGAGCGGTACGCGCCCGCAGTCCCTAGCTGATTATAGTACGATAAAATCCCGAAACCCGTTCTCATCATTGTGGTAGTATGATTCCGTAAAGGGTTCCCTCACATAACTATCGTATAGAACCCCGAACAACCCTATAGTCTTCATTACTATATTACCCAAAGGCTCCATGTACCTTCATAGTAGATACTTTGGCCGTAAAGTACCTATATAGGGCCTAAGTATCTACTAGAAAGGTACATGGAGCCTTTGGGTTAACTTAGATCCGATAGTACCGGCTCAGCCCCCTGAGGTTATGCAACCTGGATTTCAAGTCGGCCACCACCGCTGCCAAGGCAGAAAGACTTTTCACTCTGGGGGGCATGATCAGGACCCTAAACCCCGAACCCAAAACCCTAAACCATAAGCCTGCACAAGGCTTCAGAGATGATGGTGGCTTCGGGCTTTACTCCCGTATGTACGTGCTTTGCCGACACGCAGCATAGTCATTTCGATTGCTTGCCACTGCCCAACTGATGCAAGATCTGAGCCGGCGTCTAGTGTAGGGTTTCGGAACCCTAAACCCTTTTGCAACTGGCTTGCAACGTCACGCCAGGACAACTGACTCGTCCCTAAACCCCAAACTCCTAAACTCCCCAAACCCAAACACGGCTACATCGTAAACCGGAAGCCCTTCCTTAGCCTTCGCGATGCGGGTTCTGAGGTATTCGAACTTCTAGCAAACATCCGGGGTCTAAATTAGACCCTAAACCCTAAACTGTAGAACCCAAAACTAGAAGCCGGAGCCAGATTTTCTAGACCTTCAAGTCTCTACCCATAGGCCCCATAGTAGTTCCTTCTTGGGATTACCTGACAGGGTCCTAAATATAAGCCACAAAAAGGAACTACTATGGGGCCCATGGGTACAGCCTAACCAGCCTGCGCAAGCTTCTGAAATTGTTAGGCCGCCCGGCCTTCAATTGACCCAATGGCTCACCTTTCGGCACTGCTGAGGAAGTAGCTTGGCTTCATGAGGTCCTTCGGTCTTTAAGTGCATTCAGGGTTCAGGGTTTAAGGGTTTAAGGTTTAGGTGGGTTTAGGGTTTAGACAAGCAAGGATGGGCCAAGAGCCGGGATAGAAGGACACAGGATCGCTTCGACATCTACAGTTCGTCGTTGCAAAGTTTTGGGTTACAGCTTTTTTCAAAGTAGACCTGCGAGATAGCTCCCGATACTTGGCTTTTGCACACGAGTCGCCTCATCGCTTAAAGTGGTGGGTGGTCGGTATCGGTTGTTGCAAGTCTTTCCCGGTAGAGTCGCTGCAGACCGGACGCAAAAAGGTTTAGGTGGGGTTAAGTAAATGTCTACGGGGTTTATATTGAGCTGTTATGTCTCCGCAGGGCTTTTCGTATTGCCGGTCTCTGGTTTGGTAATGCATCGTAGGATCTTGTCCAACATCATTCGGTTGCAGTAGTGATTTAATAGTAATAGTGTCGGCCCGCAGTCTGAAACATCAGAATCCGTAACCTGAACCCTAAACCCTAAACACGAAGAGTAATCTGAGCAAGGAATAGCAGCCTCCCTGTCTTCAAGGGCCCAGATGTAGAGTTCGGACGCTTTTTCTGACATTCTCTGTCCCATGCGCACGAAAATTAAGACGTTGACTCTCACGACAGCTCAGGTTCGGGGTTTCGGGCTCAGGCTGCAAGGTTTAGGGTTGAGGGGCCCTAAACCCTAAACTTCGGGCTTGGGGTTTGAAATGGTCGGTTTAGGGCCAGGGTCGGGGTCATGACGGGATGGGAGTTGTATTGACCAGGGATCGACCTGATGCCTTGCTGTAGGGGCCTAAATAATTACATATAATTACCTTGGGGGTTCCGTCTTATAATTATCGGCCTAAATGATTACATATATTATTTTGGGGGTTCAGTTCCTTCTTATAATTATAGTATAAGGGCCCCAAAACTCTATTCTAATTATTAAGGCCCCTATATTAAACCCTTCGTGTCAATTGTTTCCCCAGCCTCGCAGGCACCGTTCCCACAAGCGACGCCAAAAGCTCTGTACTCGGGCACTTGTAGCATTGTATAATATATATATATATATATATACATGGTGTCTCGGCCCTTCTGTACGTAAGCTCTATACTTGTGCCGTATACCCACACCCGTAGACAAAGTCCTGGCAGAACTGCGCAGGCAAATACTCCATCATGCCAAGCCGATGAGCAGGTGCTGCACACACACACACACCCCACACACACACACACAGAGGCAGCCACTAGGTGCGCTGGTAGTGCCATGGAGAACTAGTAACTAGATGCATAATAGTCGTAGTGACGGGCATCCAGATCACATTTCTCATGCCACATTCATCCACAAGCCCCTAAACCCTAAACCCTAAACCCCTAAACCCTAAAGCCTAAACTCCTAAACATTGTAAGAGAGGCAGAAGGTGCCTGTGGATCTGCTCCCGGGAACCTGCACTGATCCAACGGCCCAGGTTTGAGATTTCCATGCGAGCTGATCTCGTGAAGATGGCCCCTCGGCAGAGCATCAATTATGTTGCCTGAGCTCGGTATTGAAAGAACCTCAGCGGCGGATCCTGTTTTTTTGCAGCCGCAGCTGGGTAGGGTTTATATACTCTGGATTGTTAGGAATGCTTCATGGATTTACTCTGGTTGCCAAAGGGTTGCTGCAGGTAAGCTTATTTGTATTCGATAAGGTTAGTATAGTCAATCAAGGCATCAGCTCGTACGTATAAAGACCGATGAACCTGCAAGCACCAAACCCTGGAACTCTCAACCCTAAGCTTTCTAAGAGCAAGTGGAAAAAGAGCCGCACAACCAACCAAAAGAATTACCAAACCTACACCCTGAACCGTAGACCCTCATAATTGGGTTGTCATCATAAAACGAAGGAAGCCATGAATCCCACACCGATGGACCTCCATTGCCTCCTTTCGCAGTGCTTCGGTATAGCTGAGGTGCTTTGCTATCCACAGAAAGCCAAAAAAGGGTTTAGGGTTTGTCCCCAAGCCCAGTTGCAAAAATTGTGTAGGGAGTCAAACCCTAAACCCTAAACCCTAAACCCTAAACCCTAATCAGATTCCTTAAGTCCTATACGGCAATTATCAGGCGAGGAGTGGAGGGGGGCAGCGAACGCCGGAATCAGTGAAAGGTTACTGGGGCCCTAAACCCTAAACCCAACCCTAAACCGTAACCCTAAACCCTAAACCCTGAACCCTGAACCCTAAACCGTAACCCTAAACCCTAAACCCTAAACCCTAAACCCTGAACCCTAAACCCTAAACCCTTTTCTGGGCAGGAGGCCTGGAGGTCGAAGCATTTGGCAACATAGGAGTTTCCAGGTTTTTGCCGAGACCTGTTGGGTCACCCGAAACACCCACGACCTGTTTGACTTCATGTTTTTTGGGGGCGGGTTCCGGATCTTGGGTGTTTGCTGGCTGGCTCCTGCAGGTTATGATTTCACCTTGTCTCGTTGCACGGGATTCCTACTATGTGGATTTCAACGTTCGGGTTTCTGTGTTTAGGGGTGAGGCCTTAAACGCTGACAATCCAGGCTGTGTCTGGCATTCCTTATGTTCTGAAGCTACAGGTCCTACGAGATGTTTCGGATGAGCTTGATGTGGGGGTGGAGCTTCTCTTTGTGTACCCAAACCCGAAACCCTAAATCCTGAACCGTTGCTCCACGGATTCGGAGTGTTGAGAACCTACGTGCAAGGAGCAACCGGAGGTTACAGAAGCAAGAGCTCCACCTTTAAGGTATCAGGGTGCCGGTACCCCGGGTTCCTTATGTTACTTATGTTCACTTCCGCAGTATGAGACAAAAGTTCATAGTATGGCCACCTCATTAAGACACTCCGGTTCTTTATTGGGGCTCTCTATATGAATCCTGATATTTTGGGCTTAGAGGGCCAGGGTTTCTAAGTCAGACTCCTACTGTAAGGGTTTAGGGTTTCGTTTATTATTGCACCTCGCGACAGAAACGAAACAGGCCCTCCCGTCGGCGGTCATAGTCCAAAGCCAACCCCCCCAACCCGTAAAGCCGAATATAGCTAGGGCAGTGGGAGGCAAAAGAATCGCATACCAGAAGCCCAAACCCTGTCGACCTTCTGCAACCAAGCTCAGGCAAAACAAAAATGGAAACCGGCTGCAAACCCGAAAGCAGGGTTTTGGGGTTTTGGGCGCAGGGCTCGGAAACCCCTAAACCCTAAACCCAAACCTAACCTTAAACTCTAAAGCCCAAAAGCCTCGTGACCTCCAAGGCCATGACCGAAGCTTCAAAAGTGGGTGTGCAGTCTGCCGTGAACAAAGTACCCCGGCGCCTTAGAGTCCCTAAACTACCCTTAAAGAGGACCCTACTATAGAACCCTATGGCTCTGGCCCCTTTAGAGGGGCCCCTTATTATGGAACGCTGTACTACCCTTAAAGGAGGCCCTATTATAGAACGCGATGACTCCTTCAAAGGGGACCCTCTTGTAGAACCCTATACTACTAAAGGAAAGGGCTCGGAGCGTCCTGGTGTGACGTTGCAAGCGGGTTTAGGGTTTAGGGTTTAGGGAGACCTCGTTCAAAAAGGGTTTAGGGTTTATTAGGGTTTAGCTGAAGAGATCCAGGGCTTGGAGCATTGCACTCCCCTGCTCAAGAAAGGATATGGGGTTCAGGGGTTTCTCGAAAGCCCAGACCGTATTACTGGGTTGTAACCTCTGCGAGAAATTTGTGTTTTATTTCTAGTTGTTCGAAACCACGGAGTCAGTTCGCTTGTTTCATCATTCTCGCTTCCATGTATCTGTTCTTTACTGTTGCAGTTTGCCCTTTCCAAATCAATAAGCGCATGGGCTCCACGCGGGCTCCACGGGGAATTTGGACGATGCCGAGATGGGAGGTGTTTAGGGCGCCAGGCTTCCAGGCATCCACTGTCTACGGGTGTAACCGGTCCATTGTGTTGCTAAGCCTTACCTCTAAGAGTTTGCTCAGTCGCTTTCTTGGGTCGTCTATGGATGCTACGGTTCCTGGTTTATGAATGAGGCTTCAGGATATACCATACCGAATTTAGGAGTGCTAGCTGCGATTAAGCAGCAGTATCGCCATCATTGCTTCTTACTGCGCCGTTTTGTTCCAGTCATACTGTATATCATCAGTCGTTGTGGTTTTGGCGGTGGTGGTGGTGCCCTAAACCCTAAACCCCTAAAGCCCCAAAGCCCCAAACCCTAAACCAGTCAGATCAACTTTACCTCGTGCGAGTGTCGGTTTTTTAGAGCTTCCGGGTCCACAGAGTCTAGGATCTGCATCGTTTTAGGGTTT
>CAJNDV010029002.1:84580-99661 GCA_905221635.1 Symbiodinium sp. CCMP2456 | reverse complement strand
TTAGGGTTTAGGGTTTAGAGTACGGGTAGTTCTCTAGATTATTGTCCCCTAAGCGGGACACTAATTCAGAGAACTAGGTTGGAAGAACGACTTCCGCGGAAGTGCTGTTCAGGCATTTCATATCAAGGCCCCCGAGAACTTGGCGCCGCCTGCGATGGTGAAGCAGGCAGGGTCAGAATCCCCGTGCTAGCGTAGTCCCCGTTTTTGAGATTCACATTCCTCGCACGTTATATGCAGGTGAACATTAGCATTGAGAACTGACACCCTGCACATGTCTTGCGACTCAGAACCAAGGAGTAATGCCTCGGGTCGCAGAATCACCTTAAGCCCTAAACCCCCAAAGGTAGTGGGCAATTTGGGATAACCCTTTAGTTTCGCTGGCACTCACTCTTGCATAAAAGGTATCTGCTGACAGGTAACGACTCTGGTCCTTGCAGTTTGCAACCCAGAAGCTTCACTTGCTAGTACATCCCTATACCCTAAACCATATACCCTAAACCCTATACCCGAAACCCCTAACTCCTAAACCCCAAACCCCAAGCCCTAGAGGTTCGATTTTTAATTCAGCCCGATCCAAGGTGCAGTGTTTTGAGATTTCTGCATTTGGCTTCTGTAGCACGGCTGTTGAGCCTACCCATAGGCCCCATTGTACTTCCTTTTTGGGTTCATATTTAGAATCCTATAAGGTAATCCCAAAAAGGAACTACTATGGGGCCTATGGGCAGGGCCTAGGGTCCCTGGTCAACGGAGAGACCTCCTGAAGCGCGAAGAGCCTCCTCGAAAAGCATGATTTAGGGTTTAGGGTTTAGGGTTTAGGGTTGAGTAGAGATCCTTCTAAAACTCAACTTAATGTTGTAAAGCCCTAAACCCTAAAGCATGACCCCCCACAAGCTCAACTTGCAAGGCTAAAAGCACCCTATGGAATCCATATGAAGCCCTTGTTAAAGTTCACCCCGAATGCTGACCCCAAACTTTGATCTCCGACCTCTTGAATCCAAGCCTGCCGAGTGCGAGTGTTTTCTACTATTGGGGAGTATGATAGGGTTTGGGGTTTAGTAGTATGGAGTACTAGAATAGTTCCCCGAGGATGCTGGACAAGTAAGAATGGGTCCAGAACACCAACATCTCATCCGAATCTGCCTAAGCTTAGGGGTGTTGGAGTGCTCAGGATGCATGGTTGAGCGTGGGCTGGGAGATGTCAGCTTGCTAACTTCTAAGGTAGAACCCATGGGCCCCTAGTATGGGCCCTTAACCCTGGAACCCTAATATACCTACTATATACCCTATATATATCCTTAAGGGACCCTAGAATCCCCCAAGGGCCCATGTTAGGGGCCCATGGGTTCAACCTTAGATAACTGTTGGTTTAGGGTTTTCAGGGGGTAAGTGGGGTTTGGCTCGCCCCGCCCTCAACCCCCGCGTGTTAACAGCGTCTGAAATCCGAAACTCCTGCCCCAAAGCCGGAAGTTGGACCCCCAAGACCTTGGGGTGTAGGGTTTAGGGAAAGCCTTAAAAACCCGAATCCGAAATCCGAAACCCAGCCCAACCAGGAGAAGCAAGCCGCTGCCGATGATACATTTGCATAATGTAGGGGCCTTAATAAGTAGAATAGGCTTTTGGGGGTATATTAGACCATAATCATCATAAGGAGCCCCCAAAATAGCATAGGCAACTATTACCCTAAACCCTGAACCCTAAACCCTAAACCCCTAAACCCTAAACCCTAAACCCCTAAACCTTAAATTAGGCCCCTTTTTTTAGCGACAGGAAGGTTGGGGAGGCTTCCCGGAGCTCCACAAACGCCAACTCCCGCAGACACACCCCTCTGTAATATAGGGTTTAGGGTTTAGGGTTTAGGGTTTAGGGTTCAGGGTTTAGGGTTTAGGGTTTAGGGTAATATAGGGGCCTAAGTACGGCCTAGTCCTCAATGGCGGAACTTTAAACTTTATGGCCCTATATACTAGGTCTATCCTAAAAAGTCTTAACTTGTTTGGGCCTGGTTGTTGAAGAAGAGAGCCGAGTAATTACCAATACTATGTTGGTGGGGTTCCTCTAAAAGGTTCCTTCTATAAGGGCTACTATAAGGGCTTAGGGTGTAGGGGCCTAAGTAATTACCAATGCTACTTTTTTTTTGGGGGGCGGGGGTTCTAGATTGTAGTTATAGCATAAGATACACCAAACCCTATTCTAATTCTCCTATATTATCGTCGATAACCAGAAATTCTAAGCATCAGTTAGTGAAGTCCTGCTAATGTATGTAACCGGTCGCCCCTCCCTTCACAAGCTGCCATCTCACATCGTAGGACCATGCCTTCGCTCACTCATAACATGATGTGAAGCCCGGGCTTCGTGGCTATGGATTGGATTTATAAGGTAGTTTCCGAACATGAGGGGTACCTTATTTCGGGGTCCTTATAATAAGGATCCTACTATTTAGGGTACTATATTAGGGTCCCCTACTGTCCGAAACCCCATGTTTCCTTGGTTTGAGTGCCCCGGGCAGAGATTCTTCGTGCCATGTCCAACATGCGTAGTCTTACAAAACCCGTGGGTATGATGCTTACTACGCGTGTTTTGAGTTTTGTCCGGAATTGTTCTTGCTGTCCATATTGCTGCAAGTATTCTTCTGATGGTGACGAATGATGCAGACGATAGTCGTGACGACCAGCATCATTTGTCCCAATCTTGTCCACTGTTCTTTGGTGACGAATAAGATCATCCCCAAACGGACAAATCATAAAGGAACATGCTCCTGAAACCGGAATTTACGACAGAAGATCCTGGTTACGGCTCCACGCGGTTGAGATTCTCTCAACTTGAGATTGTAGAGTTTCTGTTTCCTTTCAACTACGGAAGCTTATGGACGGTTTAGGGGTTAAGGGTTTTAGGGGTTTTAGGGTTTAGGGGTACGCTTTGGGATTTAAACACGCACCCTAATGTAGAGAACTACCCACATAAGTGGAGCTTCTTGCAGTCCCTGTCTTTCTCTGTGCGCTTCCCCGCAGTGCAATTTTCCCCTTGACTCTCAGTTGGCGGAGCAGCGATTCCGAAAAACGATCGTTTGGCAAAGTTGCGTTCAGTGGTCCGGTTCTGGGGTTATGGGTCTAGCATGCTTTAAATGATCTGCGCTTTACTAGTCAACCCAGCGCGACACACCAAACAAACTTAAACCCAAACAAGAAGCCCTGTGAATGCCTATTCACCGTAAAACCCCGAAACGCTCCAATCAAACTTAAGTAGTATGTTTATTGGGGGTCGCGGGTGGTATTTTAATACTTTTTAATGCGATTTGTTAACCTTTAGTTCACCCGGGAAACGGGAAAAGTAAGAAACCTCCACCCCAAGTTTTCCTAAATCCGTAAGTCTAAAGAACCAGGTCCTTCGAGGGGTATCAGCTGACATACTGGCAGCTCGTATGAGAGCCGAGGGGTTGCGTGAATATTTGGATTGGCGGATCGACGTTGAGTACGAAAACGCCATCCAAGCCCACAACACGGGGAGCTTGCTTGCCAAAGGTCAGCTGTCTGTAGACTTGGTCTTCTTAACCGCACATCTCGTGCGGAGATAAGGGGACTTGGCTCCGACGGGCAGCTGCACAAGTCGAGTTTTTGAAGGTCTGGGTTTAGGGTTTGGGGGTTTAGGGCTGAGAGACAGAGAGAGAGAGAGAGAGAGAGAGAGAGGGCTTAAGGCTATGGCGGAAATGCTGAAGCTTCGACATGAGCATTTTCTTTAGCGCCTACCCTTCACGCAGCGTTCATCGAAGCCTGAAGCCACTGCTTTGGGTGCGGTGGGGTCCGCGATGAGAGTTCCCAGCTCCTATAGCGATACATCCCAGAGAAACTAAGAGGGGAACCTTCGGTTAAGGGGTTTAGGGATAGTTTCGGGGTTTAGGGTTTAGGGTTCCAAAAAAAAGGAATAGGTCCGTCCAACTTCAATTTCGAGAACTTGAAGCCTACTTTGCTTGGGTGCTTCTCTCCTGTTGGCCGAAGGCCAACCGGTGCTGGAGTCCAGGCATCCTCCAGGGAGGGACCAAGTTAAGCACATGAAATGGGGGGAGAGTTGCGGGGGTCAGCATATTCAACCCAAAACCAAAACCTTACTTAGTCTTCATGTGATGCTGCCTTTATTCTGAAACTCCCCAGTCACTTCATGTGCTTCAATTCTGTATAGGTGCCAGCTCTTGCCAGCGCCTCCACTTCGAAACCAGGGAGCGTCCACCCTCAATCCGAACCTCTTCAGGGTTTGGGATTTAGGGTTTCGGGTCATGCCTGATGGAAAGATGTATAGCTTGTGTGCTGGACAAGCAGGCACTTCAGACAGGTTCTCCCATGAGAAACAAGCACGGCCAGAAGCGAGTCAGCAAAAAAAGGCTCCTCAACCGGAAGCTTTAACTCCGAAACCTCACGTCTGTCTGGTTTGGGTTTCCATGAGTACCCTACACCTGGACATCCAAAATTGCGCATAGACATCTACGAGAAGTGACGGTCACATCTAAACTGCAGCCGTACGTCCGTCGGTTTGTTGTCGACCCGTCCGCCCGCCCCGTCGCGGTGCAGGGTAGCCTTCGGTTTACGATGTCGGGTTTTGATGTTTGTGGTACATAGAAACTTCATCATGACCACAAGGCTAGTCCTTCCTGCGCAGGTGAGCCGAGCAATCAGGAATATCATTGACACTCGAGGTTGTCGTAGTCATCTGGCAGCCGCTGTAGCATGAGCAGCTGTGGCACAACAGCAGACAGGTGAACAAAAACAAGCATGAATTTGGGGGCGGCGAGGAGTAACATCAACACTGGTACCAATTGGAAGGCAGGTAGTGAAACTGAGATATGGGTGCTAGCATTGGTGGCGACCGAAACAGCAACGATAAGAACAGCGGCATGAATAGTGGTCTGACAGTGGTAGTCTTGACACTGTGCTTCCACTAAGAAAAAGCTAAACCTAGTAGTACTTGTGAGCAAAGTCGGTAGCCATATACTGGCACAGCAAAGTTTGAAGACTTGAAGAGGACCTCCCCAAAGTGCAGCTCAGAGAGGACGAGGACAAGCAAAGGGCAGTGTCTCTCGTGCCTAGCTCTTTTCCCACTCTCTCTTGGGGGTTTAGGACTTGGGCTTTCACTGGCTCATAGATGGGTCTTCTATGGACAAGGATTGTGAAGGCCCGAACAATTGGTAATGATGTCTCCTTGTAGTCCCTTTACATGACTCCCTAAACCCCAAACCCTAAACCCTAAACCCTAAACCCAGACTAGAAGACCTCCTCACCCCTCAAACCTCGGTATGGTTATCAACACCCCCGTAGTGGGACGAGAGCTCTGAAGTCATGAGCATGGCATGGCCCTCAACCACATAGAGGGCTGGAGACGACGCAAGGGTTTTTAGCTAAAGGATCGGCTGAGTTTAGTGATTGCGTTCTGATCCCCTGAATCGCGTTCTGCTAATCAGGTATAGGGCGCTTGATGTTGGGGCAAGTCGCCTAAGGTACCTCAAGCCACACATGGAAGTTGGTTCAGTTAGAGTGCTTGCAGTTGTGGCCTGCCTGTGAGCAGCTACCTCCACACAGTTCATGAAGTAGGATGGAAACATCCATCTCCGCAACCTGTCCGTGAACATGGCTCAGAAGGAGGAAGATGCGCAGCTCGGCCCGTATGAACATTTTGTCTGATGTTCTCCGTGATGGACGTGCGACGGTTATGTAGGTATGCTCGAGTCGCCGTCGTGTTCTAGAGGCAAGTCGTCCTTGCTCCAGCAGAGATGCAGACCCTACGCTTCTTCGCGAAGCGTTCGTTGTGGTACGGTTTGATGATCTTTAGCTTCAGAGTTTATGCGCCAAAGGTTGGGGACCTTCGGGTCGCGGACCCAAGAGTGCGAACAGGTCGTCTCCGGAAACCATGTCCGGATTCTACATGTTCTAGCATTACAGTCTCTAGCGGATACGCAAGACATGCATATGTGCATATACATATACACATCCCTCCACCGAAACCTCGTGGAGTTTTTGAGGCCTTTGGAACATAAGATGTCCGTGGAGCAACAAGGTTTAACTCCGTACCCGGTACCCAGACACGGCAAGACACCCTTCATCAAGGAAGTTGAATACTCAAATCTTAGTACTTTCCCCACACCCTAAACCCTAAACCGGAACCCTAAACCCTAAACCCAAAACCCAAAAAAAACCCTAAACCGGAGGGTCCCTTTAAGAAAGTGATATTGGAGTCTCGGATGTTCCAGATGCTTTCTGGAAGGCTAAACTTGCTGTTCCTCGGGGACACGAACAGAGTCGTCGCGGAGACGCCCATGAACGATGTGTCTACCAGATGCTTGCATCGTAATCAGCAGGGTTGGCAGGGTGGGAGGCAGCCACGTGCTAGATCTGCATCCGGGAGTCTTTGCAAACCCGAAAACGTGATGCCTGCCCCGAGGAAGCCACTGCATGCCAGAACCTCAGAATGACAGTCTCCCTAAGCCCTACCTGAACCCCAAATAACCGACATGTTTGAGGACTTATATCAAGAAATCATAATTAGGGTCCCGTAGGTTTTATGGGGTCCAGGTAAACCCTAAAAGCCCGAGACCCATCAGTGTTTCGGCGAGGCAGACCGAGGCTCAGGGCGTTTTGGGGAGTTCCTGGGTATCTAAGCCGGTGCATGCCTGGACTGACTGCCTACAACACAACGTGCGAGGGCTGTGGGAGAAGGCTTGTTATCTTATCTTCTCTTACCTTACTCTACCCTACATTACCATATACTAAACTATATGAAATTATGTGTTGATATATTAAACCATGTGGTATCTTATTATGTTGTTATGTTATGGTATGCTATGATATGTTGTGTTGTGTTGTGTTATGCTAGGTTACATTCCATCACCTGGAAATACATTATGATGTACATTTGTGTTATGTTTTTTGTAACAGGTTGTGTTATATTACGCTCTACTAAATACTGCGTTTCATTGTACATTATAGCATTTTATGTCATACTACTTGTCATGGCATCTTGTAACCTACGATGCTTTGTTAATGCATTGTGTTACATGTTACCATATCAAATCGCATGACAGGTTACGCGGTGTTTCCATGCTACGTTATTTTGGGTTAAATATCTCCAGATTCGGTTAGATGAGATTAAGTAGTTTTGTCATATTGTCTGATCCCTCTTATGTTCTACATTATTGTATAGTAGTACATCATATCATGTTTTTATTATATACACTTGCCCTATCTACAAATTTGTTGATGTTTTTTTAGATGGTTCGATTAGGTTAGACCAGGCTACGTTAGATTCGGTTGTCTGTTCTGATTCTATGTTACTTCTTACTGGGCTATCGTGTATAAAATCTACTGTATTTTGTTATGCTGTTATGCTTTGTGAGACTTTACTACGGTTTTGAATAGTATGTTGAAATATTTAATCTAGCATTTTTTGTGGCATTGTTCTAGCCACATTCGAGCAGCAGCTAAGATGAGCTTATCCTAACTGATCTCAGCTTACCCTGTGCGATGTTATGCTCTAGTCGTTTTCCTTTCTTTTTTGGTCTTTAGTACATAGTGTTATCTGATGTTGCCTTGCCTTACAACATATGTGTGCCATGCCGAGGCTCATCATGTGGGTCCTAAGCCCTATTCCCAAAGACCTAAGGCCCTAAAGCCTAAACCCTTAAACCCAAATCCCTAAACCTCTCAAGTTCCAAACCCCGAAACCCTAAACCTCAAGCCCGAAGATCTAAGGTTCATCATGTGGGTCGAGTCGACACAGGCGAACTCTGATACAGCCAATGCCTCGAGCAGAGCATTCCGGCACTGGTTGGCTTTCCCTTGGCTCATGTGGGTAGCTCTAAATTAGGCACCCTTTGTTGGTTTGCTTTAAAGGGTCTCCGAGGGATTCTATACGGTTTTTATAAGGGTACTATCAGAGGGTTCCATATGGTAGAAGTTATCCAAATTAGGGCCCTTGTTCAGGAACCCCGGCATAGAGCTGCCCCCCTATGTAAAGGACCGTAGAAGGATCCTAACTTATAGAACACTAAACCCTAAACCCTAAACACCTAAGCCCTAAACACCTAAACCCTAAACCCTAAACCCTAAACCCAAACCTAAACCCTGATGCATCAAGTGAACAAAGTGCAAGGCAGGTCTCGGCGTGGAAATGGGGCAGGGTTGGGTTGCGGTGTTCTCTGAGCAAGATATGGGAGAGAGTTTGCAAAGAGTCTCCTTCATTCGCCCAAGTTGAACCCGGTGAGCTCCAGAGAGCTGCAGAGACCAGGTTTTTTCTAACTTTCGATGAGAGAAGCTCGCGGCTAGTACCCTAAACGCTCAACACTAGATCCTAAAGCCTCCACCCCCAAAACCCTAAACCCAGAACCCTAAGAGCCAACCCGAAGCCCCAGGACCCCAGACTCCTAAGCCCGAAGACAAAGTCAGGTGCGGAGAGCCAAACTACACCTGGTGGATCTTGCGGCTCGAATGAGCGCCGGTAAGAGGAGGTTTGCGGTTTTGAGTTTAGGGTTTAGGGTTTAGGGCGGTTTGGAGTCTGTGTGTTTAGGGGTTTTCGGCTTCGGGCCATGGCGCCGCACTAAACCCTGTGATTCCTGCAGCCCAAGATTTCACCCAAACCTTCCTACTCAAAACCCGGACCTTAAATCACACATACCCAAAATCGTAAACCGTAAATGCAGTACATTCAGCTTATCAGACTTCGACCAGCCTGCAAAGCGGGCTCGTCCTTGCTGAATCTGTGCAGAGTTTTTAGTCTTGGGTCTCACGAGAGACAGGAGAAGGGAACTTAATTGTCAATCATATGACCTTCAGACAGATGACAGGAATGCCATGCATTCCTCCTCAAAGGCAGGTTGGGCTTAGGGGCGCCCCTGGATCGCATGTGGTTTGGACACTTGACCTAGCAAGCAAAGGCAGGAGAACAAAGTCATAAGCCCAGAAGAGAACAACTTCATAAGCCCAGAAGGGGTCATAGCCGTCCAGCTTCGTGAGGAGGATTTTAAACCCTAAACCCTAAACCCTAAACTATCTGGCAGCTTGGGCTTTTGTGCTGCCCTAGGGAGTATTGCGGTGTCGATCCACGTCAGCATGCAAACCCCAGTACCTATAGTCTCCATTGTACTTCCTTGTGGGGGATACCTTATAAAGTCCTTCATATATACTTGGCTAAGCCAAAAAAACGGAACTACAATGGAGACTATAGGTAGGGGTTAAAGAGCCACAAGGCTGGAAGCGAACGTATCTCCAAGAGCGGTGCCGGAGCCTCAGCTTAAGCTTCCTCAAAGTTTCAGGGTTTACCTATAGTCTCCATAGTAGTTCCTTTTTGGGGATACGTTGTAATATATATATATATATATATATGTATATATATATATATATTAAGGATTTTTCAAGGTATCCCCAGAAAGGAACTACAATGGAGACTATAGGTAGGGTTTGTTTCAGTGCCTTTTTGCTTGTAGGGCTTCGGGAGTCTGCGACTTAGGGTTTTCAGGCTTTTTGGTTTTGCGGTCCTGGGACGACAGAAAGAGTCTGCTTTTTATCTGTTCGTCATCTGTGATATTCCCAAAGGGTCCTAAGTATTTATATAATTTGCATAAAGCAGGGTTTCTACAGGAGGAATTTCTATTATGGCAGTACGGTCTGGGTATTATCTGCCACATAGGTACTATAGGGGCCTAAATAATTAACTATACTATTTTGGGGGCTCCCTATTATATTATTATAATTATAGTATAATGGGCCAAAAAACCCTTTACTAATTATTAAGGCCCCTACATTTCTTCTCAGGATCCTCTGGGCCCAGGAGAGCTCCACGTCCAGCGGAATGCATGGGTGTTGCAGGTTCGTACTCTGATGCCAGTGTATAGAAAGCCCATGATACGGAATGGATTCGCAACATAACCTAACCAAGTCGACGGCTAGAGTCACTTTTTTCGTGTGTTGCCGACGGTGTTTCCTGCTTTGGACCGTGCCAGTTTGCGGTTTGCAGGGCCCTATATGAGGATGCTGTACTGCTGTGGAGCTTAGTTTTGCAGGAGCGCAGCGACGAGTGAACAGATTTCCTTTTCAGGCGGACTTGGGTGGCACCTGGAAAACCTACACTTATGAGCTACTGTTGCACAGACAACTTCGATTTGTCAAGATACCTAAACGGGACAACGGGACCCACTGTGGTCAACAATTCCAAACCGCATTGTTGTTTAAACCGAGTTCCGGGCGTGGCGATACACATGATAATCCGATCTGTTTGTAGCTTCAGAGCCTCCAAGAATCGACAAGGGGTCTACAATTCCTACTATGTACCAAAGCCCCATTCTCTGCTTGTCCCTGTGCACAAACCTGCTTGACGGGACGTATTGGTTGTGGTAGGAGCGGCATTCGAAACTTTGAACCCCAAATAAAGACTCGACCTGAGCCCTACAAAACCTTCGTTTTCAGGGCTCCCTATGAAGACTTCCTTTCAAAAATCCTAAACCCTAAACCCTAAACCCTAAACCCTAAATCCTCAAAAGGGTTGGTTGTCTGGGGTCCAGGTCCGAAGCCGTAAACCCACACACGCGCGTGCCTGGCCATGTGCTGTTCTTCACTTTTCGTATCCGGAGAGGGGGTGAAAGGGGGTTGGGAGGGGGGATGGGAGGGGGGCGAGGGGCGTGGGGTGGTTACGACCATGTTACACAAACCAACCCGAAACCCTGCTATTTACGGCGTTTTTGCTTGCTTATACAACATGTGCAGAAGGATGTCTGATGTTCAGCTAGACGAGGCCTGGTCACAAGTGTTCATGACATTTGCGAACATGCCCAAAACCCTGCTGTTTGCAGCTTTTTTCCTCTTTATACACCATGTTGCAGAGGAGTGTTTCATGCTCAGCAACACGAGGCGTGTCACAAGCGTTCATGCCATTCTGCAAGCATGCCCGAAAGCCTGCTGTTTGCCTCTTTATACAACGTGCGTCTCATGGAATACATCTACAGCTGGGTCTGGCGCTCGCAGTTCGATTCCGAAGCGGATGTCGCGGATCATTGGGAGAACGTGTGCTATTCTGAGTGCCCTAAGTGTGAGTCCCTGGATTTCCTGAAGCACGNNCCCTCCATTTCCACAGCCACACGCACGAAGTCGTGTAATTTACAGCACTTGCCGTGTGTGCCCTAAAACATAGAGGCCCGCCGCCACGCGGCCAGATATCAACGTGTGACCCCCTAAACCCTAAACTCTTCCAGGTTGAGGGTGACTTACAAAAGGAGGCCCGCTACATCAACCTGTCCTTGCTGGTGCCTCAGCGACCGGAGGCTTCCATGTGCCGGTTTAGGTTTTAGGTTTTAGGGTTTAGGTTCTACGCACTTAATCTATGTAGTGCGTAGCAGAGTTTCAGGTACGCAACGTGCTAGTTTTGGGAAGCAACTTTACAGCGCCCGAAGATTCAACACTGAAGACGTTGAATCGCATAGCCTTGAAACTTACGAAGGACTTGGTTTGAGCATCTCGAACCTGACCTGACCTAACCCAGGTCCCGAAGCATTGGAGCGGTCTCTCTCTCTCTCTCTCTCATCATGACAAATCGGCATGCTGCCACGCTGTATTGGTTCGTGGCTACATGTTGTTTTGTTCGTTTAATCTTATTTGTCAGATTTGTTTGATGTACTTGTTCTTACCCGTTCATACACTTTTTCAGAGTGAGGCAGACAGAGAGAAAGAGAGAGAGAGAGAGAGAGAGAGAGCCCCTGGCCGTTTCTTGCTTTGAGTCATGGCAGCCCATGTGCAGAAAGGGTTGGTTTGATCCGTTATATAAGACAGGAGCCTGAATAATCACAAATACTATTTTAGGGGGTTCCTTATTATAACTATAGTATGCCCTAAACCTTAAATCTTATATTAAGGCCCCTTTACTGCTTCGTGGTTGCCAGAGCATTGAGCCAACGAGGGGGGATGTCCGTACAGCTGAGACACCGACTTTCCATAGGCTCCATTATAGGTCCTTTTTGTGGTTGATATTTAGGATGCTATAAGGTAATTGCCCAAGAAGGAACTACTATGGAGCCTCTGGGTAGTGACGAGTCCGGTTTGGGGTTGTTTAGGCTGCAGGGGTCCCAAGTACATCGAGAGAGCTGGGCCTTTCCTCAGCTCCGGGGATCCCTTCACGCCGACCGTAGGGTTTTAGGGGTCCGACCTACCTATAGTCTCCATTGTAGTTCCTTTTTTTGGTTTAACCAAATATATATTAACGAGTTTATAAGGTATCCCCAAAAAGGAACTACAATGGAGACTATAGGTAGAGACCCGTGCACGACCTGGTGGCGGGAGGGCAGGTGAAGAACGAGCGAGAAAGAGAAAGAAAGAGCGAGAAACAGACAGACAGACAGCTTGACTCGCCCATTGAGCCTGGGAGAAAAGAGAGAGACAGAGACACAGACAGAGAGAGAGCGAGAAAGAAAGAGAAACAGAGATCGATCCAGTGCGGGGAAGGCGCGGGCAGCGCGAGAGCATTGTCATTTGTTTTTATTTGTGCGGAAGAAGATCGAGATCCAGAGAGGGAGGGAGGGAGGGCGAGGGAGGGAGGGTAGATGTCAAGTCTGGAGCCGGCAAGCCCATGTCGTCCACGCTCAGGGTTCAGGCTGACCACCTGAAACCCTGAGGCACTACCTGGAGCAAGTCATCGTGGCCTTGCACGAGCGCTCATCTGGAGCCCGCCACCATGTGCCGTACAGGACTGGCGCAGACTGTTTCGGCTTTCACGGCCACTGCCACATTCTGGGTCAAGCGCCTGCTCGAACGGGCCTTTCCCCTGACTTTTAACCTTCTAACAGATTCTAGCATGAGAGCTCATGTTTGACGCTCGGTGGAGTGCCCCAACACTTTAAACTGCCCTAAAACCCTACACCCTAAAACAGCCAAACCCGGAACAAAGAGCTCCGGGAGGAATTCCATGATGACGTCCGTCCTTCGAGATTCCCTAGGTACCGGCCCCAGCTCTTTGCGACTTCGCTGGGCCCTTTCCGGTTGAGTGTTGAAGGCCCTAGGGAGGTTTAGGGCTTATAGGGTTTAGGGTTTAGGGTGAGGGCTCTAGGGAGGGTCGGGGAGTCAGCGTTTGTTTCGGCTTGAGGCTCGGGCTTGGAATTTGAAGCGCTTGAGGGTTAACTCCTGTCACGATTTTGGGGGTTCCTTATTATAAAATAAAAATCGATTTGAAATATTATAAGACCCCTACATTAACTCCTGTCACGCGTTTGTGATGGCGCAAAGCCCACAAGAATTGACTTACTTGGCTGCTGAACGGGTTGGGAACCCTAAACCCTAAACCCTAAACCCTAAACCGTGGCACGTGCCTTGGAGATTCGAAGTTCTTGGGGACCCTCTCTTCGAACCGGTACCCCCGTTTTCCTTATATGAGATTCCTGGTAAAAGGGAACGGTGGGGGTTCCATAAGGGTTCGTATAGAGCTTCAGCATTCAAACCATGGATCCTGTACCCGAATCCAACTCTAGGTCTGCGATCACCCTGCAAGAAGCGGCTGGGAGCAGATTTCTGATATGTTCGGCATGCTTCAGACTGTCTTGAAGCCAGTGCGACTGGCCTTAAGTATTATTTGTGCAAGATATTGAACTTATAGAGTTTCAGCTTTAAAACCAAACCCTACTAGTATGACCCATGAATCATCATACTGATATTGGGGGTGGTTGTCATACAGGAACGCAGGCGTGGTGCGTCATCGCTTCATGTGTAGTAGACGTGTTGGTGTTGACCTTCAAACCGAATACTTTGACAATACATCTCTGAACGGCCGACGATTACCACAGTTGTTGGTGCTTGCGTGGGCTTAGGGTTTAAGGCTATGGTTGCTTTTAGCCAAGAGCTTCGTCGCTTGATAACCACTGCACACCTTGAATTCCGTAGCCCGGGTTCGTTTCAAGGCCATATAGGTAAGCCTTAAACCCTACCTTCGCAAGCGGCTGAATAGCAGCTTAGTTTTCGTGAGTGCTGGACTACTGGAAGCCGTCCCTGCTTGTGCGAGCGTGCGAGTCGAACTCCCGAAAGAGGTGGCAACTGCAAGACCGTCATGGTCGGCACTGCGGCTATCGAAGACCGTCATCTGGAGGAGCCGCAGCCATAGTGGAAGCACCCGGTGCTCTTGGGAGCTGGTTTGGAGCCAGGGTTTAGGGTTTCGGCTTCAGGATTGGTTGAGGTGTTTCAGATGCTTCATGTAGGGGCCTTAATAATTACCTATACCATTTTGGGGGCTCCTCATTAGAATTATACTAGCATACACCCCAAAGCCCTATTCTAATTATTCGGGCTCCTACATGGGTAGTTCTCTAAATTAGGGTCCCTTTTTAGGTCCCCAATATAGTACGGCACCCTTATAAAAAGGACCTAAAAGGGACCCTAGTATAGAAAACTACCTACATATGGGTTCCTGCCATGAGTGCAGCAGCTCTGAGATCTAGGCGGCCATGTAAGAGTCTGTTCAAAACGGCTTCAGCGTTTCGGGTTCAGGGTTTAGGGCTTACCAGGGCTTAGGGGTTAAAGGCTTCAGGGTTCAGGGTTTAGGGTTTACCAGGGTTTAGGGGTTAAAGGCTTCAGGGTTCAGGGTTTAGGGGCCAGGACGAGTGGCTAACTACAAGGCGTTCTTGCTTGCAAGCCTGCAGCAAAAAGACGCCAGGCATTCTTGCTTGCAAGCCTGCGGCAAAAGGGGCCAGTTGAATATGGTGGTGGTAGCGGCTGTGGTGTTTGTTGTTGTCGTTGTTTTCTTCTTGGCGAGCAGTGGCTCGAGGATCCAAGCCCCCAAAACCATCACAGCCCAGAGGATAGGTGCCGGAGGGTTTTCGGATTTCTGCCTTCTATGTTGTGGAACCTGATATATCATAGAATGTACTTACATATATAAATACATGTATATAACTGTGTGTGTATATACATATAGATATATATATATATACATATGGCGGTGTCAGTGCGAGCTGGTGTTGCCAAGTGGGAGCCAAAACACATATATATATATATATGTTATATGTATATATTAGTTACACAATATATATATGTATATATATATATATATATATGGTCGCCCCCCCCCCCCCCGTTGACA
>CAJNDV010029002.1:69995-84480 GCA_905221635.1 Symbiodinium sp. CCMP2456 | reverse complement strand
TATATATATGTGTGTGTATGTATATAAATATATATTGTATATTAAAGACTTCTATGCTAATCCTGAATTCAAAGTACGCTCCGGCAACAATGCGTCTGAATGGACATTTCAGTATTTTGGCATAAGGCAGGGATGTCCTCTTTCCCTTGCTTGTTTGTGCTAGTTATGGGGGCTCTGTTCGGACCAAGCGAAATCGTGTTTGCAGACGACACACTAACAGTTGGAGCTAACATGCAGATTATTATCAAGGTATGGCATGCACTTGAAAGGCATAGTGCGTACTTTGGGTTGCGACTGAACTATATGGGTAATGCGTGAATCCAACAGCGCAAACCAAAGAGTTTCATCAGTGCAGTTTTCTCCCGATGGACCAGCTGCAAGAAGACCAGTCCCAAGACAGTGACCAGCCACATACCTAGGCACTTTACTCACTGACACATTCGAAAATAAGGCCGAAACAGCCAACAGATTGGGAGATTTATAGCGACGTGCAATCGACTTAAGATCGTTGGGAAAAAGGCTAACACATCAACCAAATGGAGAATCCAAGTGTATGATGCAATTGTAAGATCAAAACATTTTGTATGGGCTTGAATGTATACAACGGACGAACCCTGAAAGCCAAGAAACTAATTGCACTTCAAAACTAAAGCCTGAGACGCATCCTAGGAAAGCCTCCCACGCTTCTAGACAGAGAGCAAACCAATCAACGGATGCACCAGAAAATAATTACGCCAGATCTATCACTATAACTTTGTGCACTTCGGTGACGCATGGCAAAAGGATACACTGAGGCCCTTTGGTCACATCCTGAGATCATCAAGATCAGACCCGCTAAACCGGGTGGTTTTTCATGCCGAAAACCTGAGGCCCAGCACTGGTTTGACAAGGAGGGTGGGTCGCCCCCAATCCGACGGGTTGCTGGAGAATATGCTGACGAATATGAGCAAATAGCAGGTCCCATAGCCATGTTCGATCCCGACAATGATGCCCATATCCAAACTGACTGTCAAGCAACAGGCTCTTCAAAGGCCTTAATCCCTAAACCTAGATCCTTTTTAAGTTCCACCTGATGGCACACAAAAGCATAGAGAGCCTCTCCAGGTAATATGCGAGGTAATTTCATCATAGTTGACGTGGTGCTGTTTTTTGAGCCGCATGTGTGTATAAATTTGCGGTTGGGAGCTCACTGTGCCCGGAACAAAAATTGAGTTCGATATCTTCATCTTGCCTAAGGCCTAAGGCTCCAAGTCGATGGTATGACGAACATGCCATAGGCAAAGCGTCCAGAACGTCAACAAATTCCAAACGCGATAGAAGCCTCAACGCTGCGGTTCGGGGAGAAGGGCTACACGACCTCTATCTTATCGGAGCCGATAGGCTCGAGATCAATCTCTGGTTAGAGACCACTTCTTTGAGCAAGCTCTCCAACTGTTCAGTCGAGTTAGCTGTCCGGGCATGCAGCGAACGCTCACGTGCGTGAGAAATCATACATTCAAGAACGTCGAGTATCGGCTGCTCGTAATCAGTATTCCTGCCTTGACTGCCTTCAAAGGTCAATCTCCACGTGCCGGTTTGCTCAGCGGGTCGCGGCGATTAAGAACAATGCAACCATCAACGAGGCCTGCGCTGCTCGATACTTGTCGCCGACGAAGCTTGCCACAGTCTGGCGCAAGATTCGCTTGCATGCTTGCTCTGTCAGCATCAAGCCGGCAACAACTATAGAACCCTATCATAGATCCCTTATAGAACCCTTTAAGGATCCCTTCAAAGGAACCCCATTCTAACTATAGAACCCTATCATAGATCCCTTATAGAACCCTTTAAGGATCCCATCAAAGGAACCCCAGTACCCTATCACAGATCGCTTTGAACCCTTTAAGGATCCCATCAAAGGAACCCTAGTTTTCTGAACCCCGCAGGAATTGGACCCTGCTTTGCTCATCCGCCGCTTGAAGAAGGAAGTCGCAGAACTGAAGGCCGCCAGGCTGCAGATACTGTAGGGGCCTTAATAAATAGAATAGGGTTTAGGGTTTAGGGTTTAGGGTTATGGGCCTTAATAAATAGAATAGGGTTTTGGGGGGTATATTATACTACAATTGTAATAAGGAACCTCCAGAATAGTGTAGGTAATCATTAAGGCCCCTACATTACCTAACCTGCCAGCTGTTGGTACTAGACGAGCTGGTAGCCTTGAGCCTCGTTGCGGGTAGGGTATAGATCCGAGTATGATGATAAATCTTGACCTGCTCGTTTCCCTTCTCTAAGGTTAGAAGTATGGTCCCCTAATATGGGCCCTTAGGCCTTTCCAGGGACCCTTGAGGTTACATATAGGGATAGTAGGTGTATAAGGATCCCAGGGTTAAGGCCCAAGGGGCCCATGGTTTCAACCTTAGACCTTTGAAGAATGGGTAAGAAAAGAGTTCAAGGCTCAATGGCACGGAGGGAGGAAGCTGGGTCTGCTGACCAAGGCTACTTAGGCTGTTCGTTGCATTGCCGCACCATGGGCGTCCTGTTGCTGAGATTTATACTTTGGGGGCCGGAGTTCGGCGCATTTCGGCAGTTTATGTGGCAGCACCGGGCGGTAGGCCTCCTTTCACGGTTCCAGTTTTTAGGCTTCGATGGGTTACAACTCAGGACAGTTCTGTCCGCAGAAGGATTTGGGTAGTTCTCTAAGTTTCTGGTCCCTGATTAGGTCCTCAAAATAGTACGGCACCCTTGTAACAGATACGCATTTGTATGAAGACCCGTGGAAGTAGACAGCAGCGTGGGAGGGCTGGCCATTGTCGCAAGGATGAGCTGACGCTCCTCAATGGGGACGAGAATGCCGGGGGACCTGGATTCGGAGAGGTAGAGTAACACATTATAACATTTAGGGGTTTAGGGTTTGGGGTATAGGGTTTATCGGTTGACACACTCAAAACTTCAGAGAGGAGTTGATGCCACCTCACTTTCTGAACAGTCAAAAGGCATGAACTCGAATTTCAATCCTTATTTAATTCGAACTTCTTCTGCCTGAGCCCTTCACCTTACACCTATTAGGACCTAAAGCACATGCGAATCTCAATGTAGCAGAATGCCTGCAGTTCCCTCTTGAGTATGCCCGGACTCCTCCACAATGCAGCCAGCGCAACCACACAAGCTGTGGATCGCCTACGCGTTTCTAGCCTATGCCTTCAAAAATGCGTGAATTGTGTGCCAACGGCACCACACAGCCCATTAGCTGAGGCAGAAACGCTGACGGATGAAGACAAGAAGGCACCCGCCTAGTTTCCAACGTGAACTACTATCAGTGGGTGTAGCCAGTCGCCCTCCGTTGACCTCCGCCGCAACCACCGCCACCAGCACCAGCATCATCATCATCGAAATCATCGTTGTTGTTTTCGCCCGAATACCAGAAAGCCTTATAAGATATAGATGCTTGTTCGCCGGCCCCAGACCGAGCAAGAGCAGCAACAGCACCAATAGTACTCGATAGGCATCGCCTAGCACAAGAGGCAAATGACATAATTTACAGTAAGCGGCCAGAAATGCTGCTCACCGGCCCGACTGTCGCAGGGCACGAATAAGCCTTGTGCCAGCCACGGCTTTGTAATTGCCTTCGAGTTGCTCTGAAACAGCATGTCCTTACAGGTGAACGTTTCAAAAGGGGCATCGAGAAAGTTGGTGTAATCATTGTTGACGAGTGAGGCGTGAATTCCAGGCCACTGGAGCTTCGAGGGTTTCTTTGGTCAGAGTTCTAGAGTTCTAGGTCCTTTACATCCTGAACCGCAGTTCGTGTGTTTTCAGTCCGAAAGTTAGGTTCTTTTGCTCCTATACCGCAAACCCTTAAACTTAAGCCCCAAACGCTAATGTGTAAAACCTGCCTTGTTTGATGTCACAATCAAAGTCATGTCATGGTGGATCCTATGTAACCTCGCTGTGAGCTTTCACCTCTGCAAAAAGGCCCTAAACCCCATGTGCGAGGAGCTCCGCAATCTAGTGCAGGGGTACGTGGTGCAGCAGGCCGTGTGCAAGTCCCAAGGGCTGCTCGCCGAGTTTTGCAAGGCAGTCAAGTGGTAGGAGCGGACATCAAAAAGCTGCAGGCAAGGTATCTGAACCCTCCATCTTCCCCTTAGATCCCCTCAGATCCTTAATACCCCATTGCTTGGCACCATCTGCCCTGCTTGAGGGGAGGGTCCTGGTATCTAGAGGAATCCAGCATCTGAATTGGTTGGAGATTTCGAAGCTCGGGGCCCGAACGCCACAGAATTTGAAGACACTTCGGTGCTCATGATGGCGGCTACGGGCGGAGGTGACCTGAACAAGCCGACGGGTGACCTCAACCAAGCAGAGCGAGGGGAGGTGAGGGTTGCCGAGGGTGTCCCAGTCAGTGGCCCAAGTCCCGGCATTTTGGGAGCACCTGAGCTCGCAGCCCCAGCTCCTGTCTTCATACGGCCCCAAGAGTGGCTTGTTGTCTCAAACTACCGAGTGGCTGTGCTGTGCTGTGCCTCAATCAACCTGCTGACCATTTTGCTGAACGTGGTCACTGCAATAGTGAATGACGCCAAATTTCCCTGGGATCCTAGTTGGGGAACTTGGCCGGTGATCGTATTGGGCGTGATTTTCATGCTTGGCCCCATCTGTGGCCTCATCGGTGCCAGTTACCTCCAGCGTGGACTTGTGACTGCTTATGTCGGCGTCAGCTTTCTGCATTGTGCATGCCAGATTGCTTTTGCAGTCTCGACATTCTTTCTGTCGGCGATCTTCTTTACGTTCGTACAGGCCTGGGTGACGAAAATCGCGGCCACGTTCTGGTACTGTTTGGGCACGGTTCCACGTGAGCGTCGTAGCCAGCTCTTGGAACTGAAGACGGAAGAGGTGCAAATGGTGTACTGGTAGTTCTTGCAGAGGCTTTTGCCCGTTGTTAGGGCGGAGTGTTGTGTGTGGCAAAGCCAGCCTTGCAGCTACATCGCAGATGTACAGATTGCGACAGTCCCGCTTCGATACCTTGGCACCAATGTGAAGAGCTTCGGTCGACATCGGAGCCCCGATTGCCGCTGAGGCACTGTTTTTTTTAACGAGACGTCTTTAGACTTTGCTTTCGCTCCGCTTGACGTAAGTTCAGCAGGGCAGCACGGCTGGCTGTGGCCTGGCGTGCAACGTTCGCGACTGGCGTTTGTGGTTCGATGTATAGCTATCGTTGCAGAAGACACGTGAGAGTGCACCGCAGCTTCCTGGACATTCAACATGGGGTCATGAGGCACATCTGCAAGTGCATAGCGTCAGGGTTGAGAGACTAGGATTAGGATGGACAGATGTGCGCATCAATTGCCTGAACGGTGTTCCTTTGCTCCTGTAATCGGGCCCGGCCGAAAGCCACAGAAATTGGAAGACTCCTTCCGTGCAGTAGCCCAACCCACTGCTAAAGAAGCCCATGATGACAGCCATGGGCGGAAGTGACCTGAACAAGCCGACGGGTGACCTCAACCAAGCAGAGCGAGGGGAGATGCCAGTTGTGCAGGGTATCCCAGTCGTTGGCCCAAGTCCCGGCATTTTGGGTGCACCCCAGCTCGCAGCCCCAGCTCCTGTCTTCACACTGCCCCCAGAGTGGCTTGTTGTCTTGAATTACCGAGTGGCTGTCATGTGCTTTGCCTTCATCAACCTGCTGACCATCGTGCTGAACATTGTTACCGCAATCATGGACAGGGACAGATTTCCCTGGGATCCTAGTTGGGGAACTTGGCCGGTGATCGTCACCGGAGTGGTGTTCATGCTTGGCCCCATCTGCGGCCTCATCGGTGCCAGATATCTCAAGCGTGGACTTGTGACTGTGTATCTTGGCTTCAGCTTTCTACAGTGCGCAAGCCAGATAGCTTTTGCAGTCTCGACATTCTGGCTCTCGGCGATCTTCTTTGCATTCGTACAGGTCTGGGTGACAAAGATCGTGGCTACCTTTTGGCACTGTTTGGGCACGGTTCCATGTGAGCATCGCAGCCAGTTGCTGGAACTGAAGGACGAAGAGGTGCACATGGTGTACTGGTAGTTCTTGCAGAGGCTTTTGCCCGTTGTTAGGGCAGAGTGTTGTGTGTGGCAAAGCCAGCCTTGCAGCTACATCGCAAATGTACAGATTGCGACAGTCCCGCTTCGATACCTCGGAGCCTCGGCACAGACGAGAAGTTCGGTCGAGGTGTAAATCGCGGTCTTCGCTGAGGCTCTGCTTCTTCGAGACTTCCTAGATTTTGTTTTCGCCCAGCTTGACATAAGTTCAGCATGAGGGCAGCGCGGCTGTGGCCTGGCAAAGTATCTACTGCCAACCCTGTTTGCGCGCGAAGCTTGAGATTCGATGTACAGCTATTCGGTACAGCAAGACACCTGCAAGTGCGCCACAGCTTCCAAGACATTCCCAGAGAGCCCAATATCCCTTAATTAAGGAATATAGCTTAAATTATAGGGGCCTTAATATTATGGTTTAAGCTATATTCCTTAATTAAGGGGTATTGGGCTCTCTGGGTTGCATGCAGTTTCACAAGGTCCCATGCCTGCGAGTCTGGAGCTAGAGATGTTAGAAGAGTACCTATAGTCTCCATTGTAGTTCCTTTTTGGGGATACCTTATAAACTCGTTAATATATATATATATATACACTGCGTGCAACAACCCAAGAACCCACAACAAAAAAAAAAACAAACAAACATGGAACTGTGTATTGATAAACGATCTCAAAACAAATCAACATAGCATTGGCAATCAGGATTCATATCCCTCCGAGTGGTCCACAGGTTCTGAAGCTGGTGCGTGAACACGTTCTTTTGCCATTAACATAGAATCTGGCATAGGGGTCAGGTTCTATGTTGGTCTTTCAAAAGTGGGCCTGATCGAGACAACAATACGTGAAGGATTCCATGATAATTTCAATGATTGTGGCAGGGTTGTTCCCAAATACACAAGGTATCTTTCCGTCCTTTGCACTGAATCCGCGATTTCTGGGGTCTTGGTGACACCAACAGCGCTGTGCACATGGAACCGCTCCTATTGTTTTGTCACGTGATTTCTTACAAATGCACAGCACTGACAACTCCCTCTCGGCCAGCACGCAAAAGCTGAGCCGCTGAACGTACTGTACAGCACAGTACAGTGAGCTGAAACGAGAGTTTCCGAAAATAAGGGGTACCTTATTTTGGGGTTCTTATAATGAGGATCCTACAATTTAGGGTACTATATGAGGGGTCCCCTATTTTCGGAAACCCCCTAAACAACTCAGGGCGCAGGGCAACGTGGGCTGCACCCAGACGGTCCTTGGGCATCTCGCGATTTGAATAAAACAAACATGGAACCTAGAGTGTATGTTTATCTTACAGCATTGGGTGTTTGGGGCGCTTGGGGTTTGGAGTTTTGTGCTTTGAGCGTGTTGTTTCTTCTCGTAAGCACCAAGGTGCTAGAACTCCAGCTCTGTGAGCTTCTGGCGCAAGAGGTCTCTGTGTTCCACTGCGCCAGCGTCGTTCGGCTCATTGTCGCAATATTCCGACCACAGAAACTGAGATGGAAAACCAACATGGAACTCACACGAATTGAATTAAAGAACATGCACCCACTTTTGAGCGTGTAAAGTGCTGTTACTGCATTGGTCCGAGATGCTTCCAAACACATGAAGATCGCCCGCTTCTCTGAACGGAGAGTTGGGCTCCACTTTGGTTCCACACTTCTGTCAGCGTACGGAGAGTACGCCTGCCATTGCTGGCTGGCTTTGTGATAGCGTAGTCCCATTTTGGGCACCGCCGGCAGGATACACAGCCCCTCCTGGAAAAGCTCTTGGTAGACTGGTCTCGTCCAAAAGCTTGGCGGGGCGTAAGTTCTCGAAGCAGCAGCTTCCGTCACAAGAGCCTCATCGTAGTCCTCACCAGCCGGCGCTTCTTCATCGCCACCCTCTGAGCTGCTCTCGTCCTTGTCGATCCGCTTGCGCTTGAAGGCCGGATCACGGGGCTTTCTTGCATTCTCAGCTGCCTCCTGGCCTGGATTTGTTGTTACATCTCATCAAAACTAACATGGAACATGCTCTCCAAGAATTGTGAAACGGACATACAAAAAAACTAACATGGAACCCAACGAAGTTTACTCTCCAGAGTGCAAGTGCACTGAAACCGCGTGTGGGTGCATGACAAGACACCCTCGAGCCCTGCCACAGATCCAACATCGCTGTCTGAAGACTCAGCCTCATCCTGAGATTCGGCATCGTCGCCGCCGGATTCCCCAGCTTCGCTGCCATCCTCGGCCTCATTACGGTAAACAGTTCTAAAACCCGACAATCCGCAGCACTGCAAAACTTAAGTCGCTGTTCTGGGCTTGCTGGCCTGGATCTCTGCATCCTCTGCGACATGCTCGTAGCCATGCAGCAGGTCTGGCAGCCGGTTCTCTTCCTCGCCAGACAGCCTGAAGCACCGGATCGGGAGCAGGGGCTCGTCCTTTGCGAGAGCGAGGGCGAGCACGACGCGGTTGTTGGCCTCAAGCCTAAAGCTCAGCACCAAGAACCAAATCTTGTGCTTCGGATTTCGAGGCTCAGGCCGGCCATCCACAACTTTGACATGTTTCTGCATCCACTCGGCGGATGCGATCTGTCCCGTGCGAATGTTCATTACCACATGGCGGTGGCAACTCACAAGCTTCTGGTAGTCGTTCTTGGCCGTCACGGTCTTGGGCTTGCTCTCAGCCGGGTCCTTGCCACGCAGCTCCTCAAGGAGAGCTTTCGCTGCGTCCAGCTTGTGCGCATGAAGCACGAGCTGCCGAACAACTGCTCCGGCCAGCTGATACGGCAACGGCGTCCAGGTCTCTCCCATCTCGAAAGGGGCGAGGACACAAAACAGACCCAAGAAATAAGACAACCACCTAACACAAATAATTAAACATGGAACCCACCGCCATCGAAACGAGAAAACGACCCCGAAAACAAAAAAAAACATAGAACCCAACACAAACCAAATGTGTGCCTGCCTTTATTTGCCATTCCATTGTGGTGCAGTACTGCGGCACGAAGAACCGACTGTACTTGCTGAAGGCATCCGATAGGACATCGTGAGCAGCAGCTGCGTGGAGGGTTCCGGCCTGGGCATCGAAAACAGCCAGGTCGTCTTGCGTCACGTAGCCGCAGATGAGCCAGGCAGATTGAAAGATCTTGCGCTCCAGTGCCTCCCAAGCCTCCAACGTCAGCCCCACCACCTCAATGAGAGGACGTGTTTGCACAGCAATCTGGCCGGAGCCGCGAATGGACATCTCCTCAAGACCTTGCTGCACAGCAGGGGGATCTGCGGAACACTAAACCTCGGGACCCAGTATATAAAGGGAACCATAGGAGCGAAACCCGAAACCTCCGACGGCGGACACCCTAGACCCCTTACAGTAAGCAGTCCAAAACACGGGGTCGGCTTCTCAAGTCTGCATGCATGCCAACGCTGCACACATCCCTCCGTCTGATTTCGCGGCGAAACATGGAATGCAGCTGATCTACAGGTTGGCCATGAGATGACCATCCACCAGGTTGTACCCGGGGTGGCACGACGTTGTGCGTCTCGTACCAGCAAGCTCTTCGCCGATCTTCACCTCTGGAATTTGCAAAGGTGCCACTCCATGCGTCGCAAAGAAGAGCAGCTTTCGCTTCATGGCCGAGGCTGTACCTTTCCATACCCATGACAGGCCATGAGAACAAACTAACATAGAACCCAGGGGCTTACATGCAGGATAGAGAGTACGAAAAAATTCAACACCATACTAGAACCCAAAGGGTTTCGATTGGAAACCAACTCATGCAGCCCATGAGCCGGTCACGCTGCTGCTGGAGGGCCGGGCTGAAGAGCTGTTCGAACAGCTGAAGCAGCGTGTCAGCTGTCATAAAATGGCTCCGCGTGCCAGATGTCAGCACATAGCTGCGGCCTTTGTGGGCCACATTCCACGCACGCTGCTCCTCCGGAGTGATCTTCCCCTCCGGAACGCAAAAGGCCAAAGGGCCTCTCGTGCCGTCGCTCCAGCTTGTTGTCAGCACGGTCACACCACGCCTCAGGTTACTGTAATCAAACGCATTCATTGCACGAGGCAACAAACAGCCGGAGAAATCTCTTATAAACCTGTAAATAGCACTACTGTACTGTTCTTGCAACAAAACTTGGAACTGAGGAAGGTTCCGAGAGTGTCGAACGGCGTGCAACTTCTTGCTGGCTCTGACTGGGGCCTTGGTTTTGGAGGCCTTGGCGCCAGCTGCGCCCGATTTCCAGAGCAGCTTTGCGTCGGTCTGGAAAGCGCATCTCCAGACTTGATCAAAATTAAGCACCAGAGCGCCGTGGACCCCCTCGTCGGTAATGAGCTCATGGAAGGCCTGCCGAGCAGCACGCATGTCCTCGTGGCCGAACGGCAGGGAAGTCTGAGACTCTGTGCCTCGCGACAGCATGGACCATCCCCATTGGCGTAGAAACCACGACGACCACCACCGCGACGGATGCTTGAGGGCACGAGGTTTGGGGAGGACGAGGCCAACGGCACGCTCCGCCGTCAGGCTCTTGTCCTTGACCTTTGCCATGATGCGGTCATTGTGCTCTTTGACAGCCGCTTGTGCGGCAGGAACACCAACGTTCCAGTCATCAATGAGGCCGGCAACAGTGGATTCCTGAGCATTCGAAGAAATGAACCGCTGCATCAAACGAGGAGGGTTGTTCGCACGAACAAAACAACATAGAACCAGAAACATCCTCATATGGCTTTCAAGAAACCACGTGGTGGAGTGTCACAACCTCTTTGCGCTCTGCAACCTCCGAAAGTCCCTGCGCATGCTCAAAGACCAGCATGTCCAGCTCTCGCTGAATTTCCATCGGAACCTGCCCGCCAGACTTGCGACCCTTAGCCACAAGTCCGAGCCTCGTCCGCCATGCGTTGGTAGTGGAGGTCACCTCAGGGCTTACCAAGCGACTGAGTAGGGTTTAGGGTTTAGGGTTTAGGGTTTATAGGGTTTAGGGTTTAGGGTTTAGGGTTTAGGGTTTAGGGTTTACTGTAGGGTTTAGGGTTAGCGGCAAGGTATTACAGGATAGGGGGGCCCTGGAAGAGCTTTGTGTAGACTTACACCAAAAGACTTTCGCCCCACATACCTTGCTTCGCAACAGCACCGGCATGTCTCGCCATGCCTCACGTCGAGCGGTAACTACCCATTTGCAGACCTGGGCATTCCCTAAAGTCACGAAACGCTGCCGACACAGCTGCTGGATGTTCCGCTTCTTTACGGAGGTCGCCCAGGCACGCGACTGCGCCTGAGCCTGCCGAGCCTCTGCTGTCTTCGCACCCCGGCGGGGTGCGCAGAGGATTTCGGTCGCTCGTCGCTTCTCGCGAAGCAGCTCTTCATAATAATCCAGCACTTTCAGCTTGGACTCGATGCTCTGCAGGACTCTCGGTGCCCTCAGAGGCTGAGCGAAGTTGCCTCCGTCTTTTGTTCTGCGGACGGCGGTGTCCTTGCCCGCTTTCGTCTTGACAGGCCGAGTCTTTGCCTTGGCGTGATAGATCTGGCGCCTCCTCTTCCTGGGAGAATCCACAAAGGAAACAAAACTATCATGGCACCTACCGTGCAATCTAATAATCGCTTGCATGGGATTCAAAACGACAAAAAAAATCAGCTGTATGTTCATCGCGAGTCTTCAAGGACTCCTCTTTGTCCTCCGTAGCACCGTTGTCCACCGCAACAAGCAACTTGTCCTGCGCGCGGGCCTCCAGTGCTTGCTGCCGCTGTTGTCGCTTCTCACCCCTTTGCTGTTCACGAGCATGTGCATCCGTAGCCCTGCTCGCTGCTCGCTCGGCCTTGGCCAGCAGAACGGAGAGCGAAGTCACCATGTCCAGATAAGAGCATGCCGGAGTTGCATTCATCCAGGCCGGAGCATCCCTCAACACCTCGCCGAGCTGGTACTCCATGAAACTTAGCCATGTTTCCTCTGCACGCTTGCGCATGCCATGGGACAGGCTGTCAGCAGCCGTCATAAGCTCCAGCACACGCTTCCATTGCTGGCGAACCTCGCACAGCCACTCCCGCCGCTTGTCGCTCTCCTGGACCTGAACCATGGCGTCTTCGCCCAGGGCCGAGTGGGAGCGCTTGCGACCAGAAGGCTGCTCAGCTTTCCTGAAAACGGAAGAACACGAAGCTACGTTGCTACGTGCATCCACTGACCAAACTAACATGGAACCCGCAACAGTTTTCCAAGCTAAGATTCTTGGCCATGTGAACAACCTGCTGTTGCACATGTGCAAGAGGCAGGGCTTGAACCTCCTCCTCGGACATGGGTTTACGGAAGGAGCTGCCGCAGACAAGTCCACCGTGAAGGGTGCCGAGGCGGCCCTCGCTCGCAAAGCAAGCTGTCACCTTCTTGTCGCATGGCTGGCCATCCACTGTCACAGCTGACATCTTTACGTTGCAGAACGGGTCGCTGTCCAGGCCGAGCCGGCCCTCTGGAGGAACACGGCAAACAATGATCTCACATGGTTTCGGGGCAGTCAGCGGCCGGAACTCCAAAACCTGTCCAATTAAAACTTAACATGGAACTCAATAACATGAAATACATGTGCCGACACACTATCTGCAACATACAGTATTGACTGCGTCTAGCAGCAGCGGGGAGGTTCTGAAAGGTGTCGGCCACGATCACCAAACCCACACCCCCCGGAAGGATCTTGGCCGCGTGCTCCCACAATGCTGCCGGGTTCTCTGAGCTGCCCAGGATGAGGCCCTTGATGGTGTCCCGCTCATGCTTGTACTGCTTCACCTTCCCTAACCCGCAGAAGCCAATGTAGTCCGAAGTACCAGCTGCTCTGACACCGGTGCGCCATTTCTTCAGGGCAATGGTCTGCACCACGAGGCTGCACTGAGCGAATCTGTCCTTGAGGGCGGTACCCTCTCCACCTGGCTTTGTGCGATGACTAGCAAAAGCCTCCGCCATGTCTACATCCTCTGCGGAGGTTTTCGCTGGCCCACCACCGGCGCTGCTGGATGCAGCAGATGGCGCAGCTGCAGACGGCTTGGCCTGCCCAACGTTGCCACTGCTAGATGACGCGGCTGACGAACCTGCCGCCGGTGCTGCCGCGGGTGCAGCATCCGGGTCAGACGCTGCGAAGGCCGTTTGCTGCTCCTTCTTTTTGGCACGCTTGGCTGCAAACTTTACAGCAGCAGCAGACTTGGACTTGCTCTTGGTGGTCGGGTGCGTCGCAGGAGTCGCAACGTCTGTCGCAGGATCGGTTGGCGCGGTGAGTATGACAGGGATAGACTTATCCACGTCATCGACGAAAGGGACTACTGAAGCACACGGTTCAGGTCCACTCTGTGCATTGGCATCCTGGGTCTACAGTTGAATCGAACACTGCCAAACTAACATGGAACCCACAAACCGACAAGCATCTCGGACCGAGAGTCTGGACGGGGCTGAAGTTCGCCCTCTGATGATGCTTGAAGCTTCTCCGGAACCGGTGGCTGCTGTTCCTTATTACCAAACACAAACACTTTTTAGGCAGATGAGACCACGCCACGAGAGGGATAGTCAAGGGGAGTGTCTTTCCAATGAATCCGAAAACATCCGGGAAAGGAAGAGAGAGAACTCAAAACACAAGAGTAACGAAATCCTTCCCTCGATCCAGCTGGTTTCGAACCGAGAGTCTGGACTGGCAACAATCTTGTCCTCTGCTGGTGGCTCCACCTTCACACCAGGCGACAGCTACTGTCTGAAAAAATAAACATGGAACCCACAAACATATAATTATTGAGCAGCTCCCAAAACAAACACAAAGGGCCCCGAACTCAGCCGAGAGTCTGGACTGGCATGCATCTCTGAAGCTGTCGGTTCCGTTTCCTCAGGCAGCGCAGAGACCCAGCCTCCTGAACGGACATATCATGTGCTAGACTGCTCTTAATAGTAACATTTTGCATTCACCAAGAGTCTGGGTTCGCAGCAGCAATCCCGTCCGATGGTTTCGCCTCAGCTACAAACGGGAAACGCAAACATGGAACCGGACACGCGAACCGCCGTGAACAGCACAGCATTTGTAAACTAACATGGAACCCGAGTCAACACACACAAAAGAAGCCAGCAACACAAGACCTGTCTCGAACCAAGAGTCTGGACTGGCAACAATCTCCGATGCTGCAGCAAGCTGCCCCCCTGTCTGCAGATCCTGCTCCTTACAGTACTGCGCAGAGTGCAATCTGTTTTGCAAACAGTACAACGCGTAGTGTCCACAGTCGCCAAGGGTCTGTGTCGGCACCGCCCCGCGATGCTGGTGGCTCCACCTTCAGACCAGGCGACAGCTACTGTCTGAAAAAAAAATGGAACCCACAAACATATATAATTATTGAGCAGCTCCCAAAACAAACACAAAGGGCCCCGAACTCAGCCGAGAGTCTGGACTGGCACGCATCTCTGAAGCTGTCGGTTCCGTTTCCTCAGGCAGCGCAGAGACCCAGCCTCCTGAACGGACATATCATGTGCTAAACTGCTCCT
>CAJNDV010029002.1:53529-69895 GCA_905221635.1 Symbiodinium sp. CCMP2456 | reverse complement strand
TACCCTACCCTACTACCCTACCCTACTACCCTACCCTACCTACTACCCTACCCTACTACCTACCCTACCCTACCCTTCCCTACCCTACCCTACCGGAGACGGTCACATCCAATCTGTGTTGCAAACAGCACAACGCGTAGTGTCCACAGGGCAAGGGTCTGTGTCGGCACCGCCCCGCGATGCTGGTGGCTCCACCTTCAGAAAAAAAAAACATGGAACCCACAAGCATATAACTATTGAGCAGCTCCCAAAACAAACACAAAGGGCCCCGAACTCAGCCGAGAGTCTGGACTGGCATGCATCTCTGAAGCTGTCGGTTTCGCTTCCTCAGGCAGTGCAGACGGACATATTACAGTATGTGCTAGACTGCTCTTAAACTCCACAGTCGCCAAGGGGCCTCAGGCGGCGCAGGAATTTTCTCCACTCCCAGCTCATGTTCCTAATGCAGAGGGTACGCGCTGACAGTCGTGATAGTATCATTAACATTTGGTCACACTTGCACTCCTGCGCGAGATCTGGCTTGGTCAAATCTGTAAACTAACATGGAACCCGAGACAACACAAACACCAGAAGCCAGCAACAAGAAACCTGTCTCGGACCAAGAGTCTGGACTGGCAACAATCTCCGAAGCTGCAGCAAGCTGTTGCACCCCTGTCGGCGGATCCTGCTCCCAGTACTGTAGGTCACGTCCAATCTGTGAACAATTAAACATGGAACCCACAAACATACCATTATTGAACAGCTCACAAAGCAAACACTTTGGGTCTCGAACCCAACCGAGAGTCTGGACTGACATGCATCTCTGCTGATGGACGAAGCTTCTCCCCAGCTGCTGGTTCCGCTTCCTCGGGCAGCGCAGGTACGCAGCCTCTTGAACGGACACTGTGCTAGACTGCTCTTGTACTCCACAGTCGCCAAGGGGCCTCAGGCGGCGCAGGAAGTTTCTCCGCTCCCAGCAGCTCATGTTCCTCATGGGGCTGGCGGCGGTGGTTGTGCAGGGTGGGAAGGGTGGGGTGGGGCGGGGTTGGGTGGGGGGGGGGTGGGGCGGGGTTGGGGCGAGTGTTTGGGGGGCTTCATATGCAGTCCAAACCAAGTCCAACGAAATTAAATTTCGTTGGACTTGTAAATGGGGCGGCAGGGGCCGAGCATCATGCGCATCAGCGGCCGAGCATCATGTGCATCAGCGGGTGTTTGGGGGGCTTCATATCCAGTCCAATCCAAGTTCTTCGGAAGCAGATTGCCGTTGGGGTGTGTGTTTTGCGGCCAAAATGCATTTTGGCAGATGCTATCAACATCTGGCAAAATGCTATGTGGTGGCGGTGGTGGCGGTGGCGGCGGTGGGACATGGGCACAGCCTTTGAAACTAACGTGGAACCCGCGACCTTACACAAACCAAAAGCCAGCAAAACCGAGAGTCTGGACCGGCAACAGTCTCGCCCTCCGGCTCCTGCTCCTTACAGAGCGCAGACAGACAGCTTACACGGGCGCTTGTCGAACTAACAGCCATCATCTCGACGGCAGCACTTGCGCACTGTCAACCGTCAAAAGTCCGCATCATCATCATCTCAACAAACAAACATGGAACCCACAAACCTGTTTTGAGTGAAGTGGCATGTCTCGAGGATGGTCTTTGGCCGAACAGTTTTTGTGCGCCTTCTCGAGTACAAAGCCCAAACCTTGGAATCTCACACTGCCGCGACTTGGCCCCGTCGGGCTTGGAGTAGAAAGGCTGCATGGGATTCCAGATTCTCGTTTCCTTCTTCAAGTGCACGAAGCCTTGGCATGATGAACCAGATTCACTGAGCACTGTACTGTCCTGCGCTGTACCGTACACAACACAGCTCTCACACTCACAATCAACCAGGCAGCACTTCTCATGCACCAGTTTGTCAATCAACTCGTTCTTGCGACGCCCGGGCGCGACGCCCATAGTCTGTGCAATCTCGCGAAGACTAGACATGGACTTGCCACTGAGCTCGGTCTGCGCATCTCGCACCATATTGGCGACGGATAGAGCCGCGGCAGCGGCATTGGCAATGTTCCCGGCGCACTTCTGGCCAGGTGTTCAACACTCAAGACTGAATCTTGATACAGTAATTAACAACCCTATACCATACAGTATACCAGTCCTAAACGACACACCGCCTCGTCCTGAACATAGAGCGTGGCAACACCGGCAGTCCGCACCAAGAAGCGGTGCTCAGCCTGCTCCCGCGTGACAACCTTCTCGAGGGCACGCAGCTCCTGCCGGGCTACTTTGGACTTGAATGCTGTTGCACCGAGGAGCCGGCCCCGTCCTTCAGGGTGTCATCCGTCAACTGGCGTTCCCACTCAGCCAGGCCAACAACCTCCTGCACGCCTAAAACGGCATTGTCGTCCGAGCAATCGACGCCGGGCTCCAGCTTGGGCTCGTCATGAAGGCTGGGTGTTTTCATGTGCTCGCGGTCCTCTGCCGGATCGGCCTCACTCTTGCGCAAATCCACCCAAGTCCGTCCTCGCGCAGAGTACACGATGGGGTCCTGGAAGTACTGGGGGTTGTCCATGACCCAGGCATGAGGCTTCTCGTAGAGTGTCAGCATCGCCGGCTCATCTATGCAGTGTTTGTCCACATGGGACGCCAAGTCACCAGGAACCGGAAAGCTATCCGACAAGGTTGCCGTACCGAAGCACAGTCCCCTCTTGCATAGTCCTCGCCAAGTCTCCGAAATCAAGAAGTACAGTAAGTTCGCGTTATTGTACTGGCTTAACAAGTTGCAGCCCAGGGTCCAATCGTTTCTCTCTTCGAGGAGGCAGCCCCTCGAATCTCCCACCGTTTCTTCCCCGACAGGATAAGGTGGATCCACTTCTCATCCATGATCAAGCCACTTCTGGGAAGAGGGCATTCCTGCAAACCAGACAAACAGAAACAACAAACATGGAACCCAGCAAAGCTAATTCTTCACAGTGTCGAGACGGCTAGTATGCAGTTACAACTAACATGGAACTCTATGCCTGCATCCAAAGTACTGCAACCCTGGCCTGGATCGGAGGTGGAACGTGTTTGTCCTCCGTTGGGTCTGCTTGGGCCTGCATGCGGGTAGTAGCAGTAGTAGTAGTAGTAGTAGTAGTAGTAGTAGTAGTAGTTGTTGTTGTTGTATAGAGCAGAAGCTCTCGGGAATGCCCACCTGCTCTTCCAAGCGTCCAGCTCCCTGAAAAGCCTCACCACGCAGCAGGAAGCCCGTCTCCTGCCAGACAGCCACAGCAAATACAGTAATGAACAGCACACCCACTGCCCGCTTGTGCACACAAAAGAAAAACACAGCAGCGGTCAAGCCTCGGACAGTAAGGTGAAGTGCGGGGAGCCGTGCCCGGCCCCGTCTAGCACGCTACTGCTCCACAACCAGAGCACAGGCCTCCCACATGCGAGAAGCTGGGTTTCAGGAACGGTCCATGCGCAAGGAGTCCCGGGCTGCGGGAGGGTCTTCCCAGTCACGAAATTTATCCTGATTCCCAGCTTGTCGCATGCCCACTCCTGAGATATCACGGTTTACAGTAACTGTAGTCGCATCATGCACAGCGGCTGTCGTACCATAAAATAATTGAGCGAAGACTCGATGTCGGCCATGTCCGCGCACTCACCTGTGATCAGTCGCCGCCGGCAGCGACGGGGCATCTGCCCGGTGGGGTTGTCGAGGGAGAGTCCGAAGTCCCGCGCCTCCTCAGTCTGCCGCTTGGATTCCTCCACGTCACAGGGAGCACCGTTGCTCAAGCGGGGCGTCGTGTGCCAGCCAAGCACACGTGCAGGCGTGGCCTGAACTCCCAGATACAAAGAGGGCCAGAAGCACAAACCGTCTGGGTTCACGTACAACGGCTCGACAACAGGAAGCACCGCTGGGGCCGTGTTCTCGGTGTGCAAGCGTATGCAGCAAAGGGCTGCAAGGAGCACCATTCCCTGGCAAATGCGGATGGTGTGACTGGAAGTGTAGTAAAATCTCAAACTAACATGGAACTAAGGGGGCTTGTGTGCAAGCGTACTGCAAGGAGCAGCACCGGAATTGCAATGAACACTTAAACTAACATGGAACTACGGGGCTAAAACTGCATAGTAAAAGAGCGGTTGAGATGCACTTTGCGGAAGGTGCTGCGAATCGCCAGCACGCTCATGCAAATTCGTCCATTCGTCAATCTGCATCGGCTCCTGAGCGTGGTTTGTGATCGTCAGTCGACTGCTTAGGGTTTAGGGTTTTGGGGTTGGTGAGGCATTCGGAGTGTAGGGCTTATAAATACATTACCAGCAAAGTAAAGTATAGCATAGCCCTACATAGCATAACAGGATTTAGGGTTTAGGTTTTACAGTAGGTTTTGTGGTTCGGGTTTGGTCCGGTGCAGTTTACAGCGCGGGACAGTTGCTTTGCAACCAGACCCAGCCGGGGCTCCACGTTGTAGGCCTTCGCCACATCTGGCCCGATTGGAAACCCCATTGAAGCTAACTTCTCCTCCGCCGAAAGCCATCTCTGCTTCCCACGATGCCACAACTGGTCCACAGTCGTGTATGTCGGTAAGCAACCCATGGGGCTCGTGATCTTGGCCCTGTCCTTCTTTTGGTTCGGCACCACGACATGCAGGTCTTGTGGCAGGTCCGTGGCATCCAAAAGTTTGAAGCCATCCTGAAGGTTCGTCCTCTCCATCGGCGTCAGCATGTCCCTGCGGGTCCAATAGAAAACTAACATGGAACTCGGACCCCAGGTTCACATTGACAGTAGATCCCAACAAGCCAGGCATACAAACAAACATGGAATTTGCGAATTGCCAACCACCCACTGAGACAAGCCGCTCCCAGTTGTCGCTGACGGTGCGATTCTTTGTCGCCCTGGACTCGCGTTCCTTGCGCAGTCGAGCCTCGTCCGTCTGCCAGAAGAGCTCCGGGATGTGGACCTGCGCCGTGCTGGTGGACTTGGCCATCAGGTCGTAAGCCTCTTGAGGATCGCCCACGAACTCGCCCCTGTCCTTGCGTAGGAACACCATCCTCGTTGAGCAGACGACCGGAGCTGAGGAGGAATCAGGGAGCCAAGCAGTCACGGGAAGCAAAGGTATACAGTGTATACAGTACAGTGCCGCACTTTAGAGCTATACTTAACATACAGCACAAAAACATTGTCTACAATATCAGCGACGGCACCAGCCACGCTGTCGCCTGCAAGCACCGTAGCCACTCTCGTAGGTGTCTGCGTGGATCATCTTCACCCACACCTCGTCGGTGCTCACGGCAGCAGCGGCCGCCACCTGATGGATGGTTCCCGTGACCACGTTCTCGATGATAAATATGCCTGTCTTCCTCTCCAGCTGCGCGTAGATGTGCGTCAACAAGCTTTTACGACCCGGACCTTCGTCTTGCCGATTTGCTCCCTGTCGGGAATCGTCTTTGCAAGACGGACCGCTCATGTCCTTGTGATCTCCAAGACTGTGAAGAAACAACATGGAACCCTTAACCCCACAAGTCACTTCCACAGCCAACACCTGCAACCTCCTCCATTCGTCCGAAAAAAAACTAACATAGAACCCCGGATGAATTAAAAGGATGAGCTACCAGGTCGACGCGCTGTGGCAAGGGGCACGTGCGCTCGTGCCGCAAACACCTCGCGCTGGCCAGGAACCGACCCTTCTGGAGCTCGTCAAGAATGGCACTGGTGTCCTTCGCGTTCACAACGGCCTTCTTGGTCTCGGAGTCCAGCTGGTCCATGACCTCTGAAAGGTCTCGGGCGGGCGGGAAGAAAAGATTGGGGGAAGGACATCCGAAGCCTGACACTCAGCACAGTAAACCTAACAGCACAGAACCCCTACAGTAGAACATAGCCAAGTGACATCGGTGAAGACACAGCGATGCCCATAAAAGGGATCGCGAAGAAGCCCAGCCTGCACCGCTCGGTCGACGTCGCAGCAGCTGCATCCCTGGAATCGCACCCCGCAGTTGTTGTTCTGCAAGATGTCCGCCGCCCGGGAGCTCGCATCGATCCTCGAATGTGCATCCGCTTATGTACTGTATGAAAGGGTTCCTCTTGAGAGCTCCTTTTTGTGCGGCAACGACAAAGCCAAGTTCAAGACACCTACAGCACCCGATCAAACGTGAGGAAGAAGCTTGGGTACAGTAAGCTTGGTATGAGTCTGGAACGGGCGAATCCAAGGACACTTCACGTGTAGCAAATTTGGCTCTTAGCAAAGCTCGCAAGCTCCTTGTTGCCCAAGGTATCAATCACCTAATAAGGACCACGACCACTGCCCCACGTTGCGGCTTTTTTCTCAGTCACAGCGCACACGAAGAGCGCACAAGTTCAACAAAAACGCAGTGCAGCTTTGCACGATGGGATTAGGCCTTATTTCGAAAGCCCGCCATTGGAGGCGGCGGCACTGGCAGACGTCTTGGTGTGCGGGAGCTTTCTCGTCCTGTCCCTGCATCTAGCAACGCACGCACGGCATTCGCGAGCTGGTCCACCTCATAGGGTCAAACGCAGGACAAACACGAATTCAACATGGAACTACACAGCACGAGACCCACAATCCAAGCCGAATACAGTAAGTGCAATGTTATTGAACCCACATGCCTTGGCTTCCAGTCTGCTGAAGTTGCCAGCAGTGCTACCGTCGCTGTTGCCCGAATGGAACTCCCCCATCAGCTGAAGCACGCCATCCAGCTTGTTGCCCAGCACTTCTAAGCGAGCACGCACGCCTTGCCCCGTGGGAAAGTTCATCCCTGGATACACTAGCAGACGTCTTGGTACGCGGGAGCTTTCTCGCCCCGCATCCAGCAAGGCACGCACTGCATCCGCGAGCTTGCCCACCTCATAGGTTGCAGATGCAGGAAAACATGAATTTAACATGGAACTAGACGTATGATATCCCATGATCCAAGCCGGAAAAGGGCAAATGTCATGGGTTGCAGAAACAGGACCATACGAATTCAACATAGAACTATATATCCTGTAGCCCACGATCCAAGCCGGATAGGGCAATGTTATTGACACACGCCTTGGCTTCCAGGTGGTTGAAGTCGCCCGCAATGCTACCGTCGCTGTTGCCCTCAGGGTCCTCCCCAAACACCTGAAGCACGCCATCCAGCTTGGTGTCAACCACTTCCAAGCGAGCACGCACGCCTTGCCCCGGCAGCAGCCGTGGAGCCATGGCAGCCAGGGTGTAGTTGTTGCAGGATTCCATGTTTGTTTTTGGGTGAGGGAAGGGTTCCGGAAAAAGTACCCGCGATCGAATCTAAACAACTGCAGCAGGAGCCCGCGCTGCTGGCCACGACAGAAAGCTGTTGGCTCAATTGCGCATGTCATGTGCAAGGGTGCGTGCGGGTGATCCCGCATTTCCCCGGCTCTTTGTTACAGTACAGTTCTGTAATTCGACGGAGGAGCCCAGTGAAGTTCGTCGTCATGAGGAGCTGGGCACCGGAGTTCATCAACACCGGTCGTCGCTCCGCAGCGAACCCGGTAGCCACAGCGATGGCCTGTGGTCTGCATCAGCAAGTGCCTACTCCAGCTTTGAGACCACCCCACACCCCAGCCGTCGTGTATAAACCCGACGCAAACCAAAACCAACAGTTCATGACAAGATTCGGTGCTCGCCCAGCCAGTCGCCTCCACGATGGTCTGCTTCCGGTGCTCTTCGGTCACCAGACTCCTGCGCCTGCGGGTCGCCGGCCATCCTGGGTGAGCGGGAGAGACCCTGCCCAAGGCAAGAGAGGGAACCACAAACTAGCATGGAACCCAGAAAGTTACTGGTGTCATTAGGCTCTACTACACTTTCGAAATGAAAACAAACATGGAACCTGGTAACCTATTCTTAGCACTAAGTCTTATTGCAATTCAAGCTCCAGCAATGCAAAGCTGTCCATCCTGCAGGACTGCATAGCCGGTCGCAAGCTCCTGCAGTGATGCTGCTCTACTCCGCTGTGCAGCGCAATGTACGGTACAGTAACTCCTAATTATCTAGGCGCTTCACGTGATGAGGATGACAGACGAAGCTTGCAACGAGACGTTACCTCATTTCAAGGGGCGGCTGACTGGTGCCCAAACACTGCTGGCGCGGCGAAATCAATTGCAGCTCATTAAGACGAAACTTCTGCATCATGATTTCATAGCAGCACGAATGCAACTCCGAAAGGATTCATCTTGGCATTGAAATTTCTTATTGTCGCGACACGAATCTTCGAAGGAGGCATTGCCTGATTTCAAAAGGTTTAGGGTTTAGGGTTTAGGGTTTAGGATTTAGGGGAACCCTAACAAGCCCTACAGTAACCTGTCTGTAACCAGACAGGGAACCCTAAGCCTAACACTACCCGTCTGTAACCAGACGGGAAAACCGACTACCACACGAGCGAATTAGCTTTTCCGGCAACCAGATCCAGACAACAACAAACCGCTTATCACAGCGGGGTACCAGGCAGTGGGGGCCCAAGGGGAGTCTACAAAACTCCACAACAAACCCAAATCCGAATTGATCCTGTGGACCCCCTAAAACGACGCCCGTCCTTCTTCGGCGGACTCTTCTTCCAGATGCGGGTGCGGGCTTCTGCCGCCGCCATCGTGCGGGTCAGAGTGCATCAAGCCCCAGCCGTGCACCCTAGCCCCCGCTCACGCACAATACCACAAGTGCTAGGATGTGTGGCGAATGAAGTATATAGCAATGAGGAATTGACAGCTTTGAATGTTTACAGTCCAAACTGCAGTTGTCAAGTTTCAGCTGAGCCCCAATGGCGTGAACCCTGCCAACAAAACGGAACCCAGAACAAAATCTTGAAACTTAACATGAAACCAGACATGAATAAGCCATAAGATCAACATGGAACCTCGCAACAACATATGTTGATCCTGCAGCGACGGCGAGGAGAACCCAGAAACATGATCTTCAAACTTAACATGGAACCTCGCAACAACATATGTTGATCCTGCAGCGACGGCGAGGAGAACCCAGAAACATGATCTTCAAACTTAACATGGAACCCGCCATGACAGACCTTCTCTCCGGTTCTTCGTTTGTTGCTCAGAGAGTATATATTTGGTTAAACCAAAAAAAGGAACTACAATGGAGACTATAGGTAGAAGAGTAGGATGGACGAATCTGCACATCAATTGCTTGATCGGTGCTCCTTTGCTTCCGTGTTCCGGCCCCCGTTCGAAAGCCGCAGAAAGCGCACACAATTTCCGTGCAGTAGCCCAACCCACTGCTGAAGAAGTCCATGATGACAGCCATGGGCGGAAGTGACCTGAACAAGCCGACGGGTGACCTCAACCAAGCTGAGCGAGGGGAGATGCCAGTTGTGCAGGGTATCCCAGTCGTTGGCCCAAGTCCCGGCGTTGTGGGCGCACCCCAGCTCGCAGCCCCAGCTGTCTTCGCACTGCATCCGGACGAGCTTGTCGTCTTAAACTACCGAGTGGCTGTCATGTGCTTTGCCTTCATCAACCTTCTGACCATCGTGCTGAACATTGTAACCGCAATCATGGACAGGGACAGATTCCTTTGGGATCCTAGTTGGGGCTCCTGGCCAGTGGTCGTTGCAGGAGTGATTTTCACGTTTGGCCCCATCTGTGGCTTCATCGGTGCAAGATACCTTAGGCTTGGCCTTGTGACTGTGTATCTCGGGTTCAGCTGTCTGCACACCGCCAGCCAGATAGCCTGTGCAATTTACAGCTTCTGGCTAGGAGCTGTATTCTTTGCTTTCATACAGGTTTGGCTGACGAAGATCGTGGCCACCTTCTGGTATTGTCTGAGCACGGTGCAGCTTGAGCGGCGCAGTCAGCTGCTGGACCACAAAAGCGCAGATGTGCACATTGTGTATTGGTGATGCCTGCAGAGAAGTTTCTGGGAGACTGCATGTGGCAGGGAACGTTAAGGGGCGTTCCTGCCCAATTCGGAAGTACAGAGCCGTGCGCCTACGTGGCAGATGTACAGATTGCAAACATCGAATTCTTGCCTCGATACATTGCAGCAGTGGTGCTGCAACTATGAAAAGGCACACGTGCACAGACACACGAGATGCGGCCACGCACACACACACACACTGATGTGATCTCGCAGCCCGTGTTAAAGAAATGTCGGATTACAGCCACCGCTCGTTGTGATGTTTGTCGAAGCTCTTTTTCTTTACGACCAGGAAAGCCTGGCCGAACAGCCTGTGCCCTTGAGATTGGCTCAACTTTTGTAGACTCAGATGCGTGAGACCTGTTGCGGATGCGGCCTTTGGCGGAGTCTCGCATGGCTCCCCGCCATCTAACATTGCGCCTGAGACCCTTGACTTAGTGTAAAGCTGCTTGCATCGTGGGATCAAGAAGCCGGGCGCCGATACAGTGTGACTGCAGCGTCCTTCTATGGTTGATAGGTCGTCACTCTCGTTTGGCTTTTGCTCAGTGTGCCTGGGCTCGGGTGGATCGTTGCTGTAGCTTTTCGTTGGAGTAGATTCGCTGTTCCTGGAGCCGGTAGTTGCCTTCGCACCGTGAGTAGTCGAACTGAGACTTGAGTGTAAACCTGTTTCCACTCCTGTGGGAAGCTGTTCGAGGGGGCCGGGGTATTCAAGGTATCTGGGATAATCCCTCTCGTTCGGGTTTAGCTTTGTGGGATGCTGGCCAATGTGCTTGGGCTCGGGTGGTATAATATGAGCCTAGAGCCCCTATATACCCTAAACACCCTGAGCCCTGTAAACCTCCAAAAACCCTAATCAAAAAAACCCTAAACCATAAAACCCCTAAGCCTTGAACCCCTACACCCCAAAAACCCTAAACCCTTAAACCCCAATTCACCCTAAACCCCTTAACTCAAAAAAAACTTAAACCCTAAACCATAAAACCCCTAAACCCAGAACCCCTACACCTCAAAGATCCTAAACCATTGGCCAATGAGCTTTCGTCGCCTGTATCAGACATACCTCGCCCGGCTTGTTCCAGTTCTAAGTGCTGAAACCCTTAAACCCTTGAGCCCCAAAAACCTTAAACACTAAGGCACAAAACCCTTACGCCCGAAACCCCTCAACCCCTAAACTCCTATGCCTCTAGACCAGCTCGAAACCCTTAATCCCCAAAAAATCCCAAACCCGAAACCATAAAAAAACAAAAAAAACATAAGCCGTGAACCCCCAAACCCCTGAACCCCTAACCCTTAAACCCCCAAAGACCCCAAACCCCTGAAAAACCACACGCTGCCTCGCAGGACCCTGAGGCCCAATTTGTTTGCGGCTCCCTCACCCGCTTTCAGGCCGCAGATTTGTCAAAGCAATAGGAACGATAAGAGCAGCAATAGTTATAATTAGTGATAGTAACTTAGGGGTACTTAGAAATATCTTTTAATCTTTGGCTACTATAAGCCCTAAGAAGCAGCCAAAATCCAAATTTTTGCTAGGGGTCTAAGTTCAGTATAGGTAATAGTAAGTGTAATAGTTACAGTGTAATAGTAACAGTAGGTATACTCAGGAATAGTAGTGATAAGTTTACTGGTACAGCAACAAACGAAACAAAGCAGCGGACAGACTCTGTAGGATCTCTTAGGGTTATTCAATACAGGGCCTCTAGGGTTTATGGTTTTGGGGGTTCAGAGTTGCGGTTTAGGGCAGACTGTTGTGGTGTGTGTGAGCCTAAACAGCAGGGCTTGGGAAGAGTTCTCCTTCCACACCAGGAGGTTTCAACCAAACCCTAAACCCTAAACCCTAATAAGTTTTGGGGTTCAGGGCTCAGGGAGCTGGGTTTTTAGGCTTGATCCTTCCAAAACCATCTTCATGGCCGTTGGTAATCTGGAAGGTAACTTGTAAATACCCGAGTTCGAGACATAGTAGCAGTGTGTGCTGCCTTACCTAATGGACACTAGAATTCGCCTGCTGGGGCACCGCATGAAGCCGTTTAAAAAGATGGGTTTGGGACCCACTGCACTGCCTTCTTCTGTTCAGAGATACCCGAACACAGGAAGCATAGACGGGTTAAGGTAGGTTCCTCAGCGGGTTTCCCCTATCTGAATCTGTCCAAACAGGACAGACGTGATCAAGACCCCTACTACGCAAGCCTATGTAAATTCCGGTGTGAAATGCGGAATCTGAAGCTGAACATGACTTGACATCCCTGGTTCAACGTTCCGGGCTCTGCGGTGGGGGTCCACGGGGACCACCTTCAAAAAGTAACAGCACGTCATTAGGCTCAGGATTCCCATTCATTCAGCACTTACGATGCCATGTAGAGAGGAAAATGTTTGTGATGACGAGATTTTAGTGTATTGTATTTTTTCTTATGGGTCTTCTGTATATTGCTCGGCGTCGAAGGTCTGTTCTCTTTGATGATGAGGGCTCGTGTTTTATTCTGAATGTTCCCAAACCAAAATAAAAGAATGCGGCGATGTTTCGTTAAGGCACAAGAAGCCAGGGTTGTGTGGGGTTCAGGGTTTAGGTTTTAAGGCTCAGGCTTGCGTGGTTTTCCAATTGGGTTAAAGGATTTTCGGCCGCGGTGTTTGAGAGACCCTTGAGGAAATAATGATTTCTGAGTGCCCCCCCCAACTTTGAGTGCCCCTGCTTTTCTGTTGCACTGTTCCGTAACACAGTCCCAAGATCTGAGTCTTACCTCTTTAGTCTAAATCTCTGTAAAGACATTCTGGCCAACTTGGCCAGGAATGCTTTCGAATGCTCCGCGCGGTGCTGAGATTCGTTTGTGCTGGCGGGCGAGCTGCCGGGAGTGTGGTGCTGTTCTGAGGGGTTTGAGTCTGACTTTGTTTTGGGGTCTGGGGTTTGGGTTTCATCTGTGGTTTTCGTTAATTAGGGCTGAGTTCCGTGGAGTCATGTTGCATTGTATGTTCAGAAAGGGGAGGAAGCACGAGTATGGGTGCTTGGTTTTTTGTTGCGTTGTGAGATTTTTAAAGAGAGCTCACCCCCCAACACTTATACAGATCCCTACCCTAAAGCTTGACCAACAAAACCGCACAAGACCCTAAGCCCATTTAGCCCATTACTGCCACAAGCATAAATCACAAGCGCCGGTGCAACCCTGCAAAACGATGTAAGCGCTTCAAGCTCTTCCAAACCTTCTAGAACCTCAAGACGCCAGAAAAGAAACCCTATAACTTCCATGAATATCGGTTTAGGGTTTAGGGTTAGAAGACCTGACACTCTAAACCCCTAAACCCCAAGCCATGCGAGAGGCGAACAACCCAAAACTCTAAAAGATCCTGACAACATACCAACAGAAACTGCAAACCTAACTTCTAAACCCTAAACCCCTAAACCCTAAACCCCTAAACCCCTAAAACCCTAAACCCCTAAACTTTTAAACCCCAAACCCTAAACCCCTAAACCCCTAAACAATAAACCCCTAAACCCTAAACCCTAAACCCCTGAACCGAAGCCGAGGTGAAGTGTACTGGGAATCTCAGGGTTCCACCTCGGGGCGTCGCGCTTAGAGCTTTCCCTTCGGTGGAAGGCCTACACCAGGGTTTAGGGTTTAGGGTTTAGGGTTCTATACTGTACTATACTATATTATACTATACTGTAGTATACTATAGTATACTATAGGATAGTCTAGTGTAACTAGTGTACTATGCTATTTACTACAGTGTGGTATAGTACAGCTTACTACAGTAAAGTATAGTGTAGTGTAGTATAGTATAGTTCTTATCTTACCCTATCTTATACTATACTGGACTTGATTAGACTTGACTTACTATACTATACTTTACTAAGGCTTTGTCCAAATCTTGCGGCTTGGAGTTGTAGGGTTTGCTTGGCTGAGGGTGCTTCTGGTCTGTTGGGCGTGTGGCAACCTAAGAACTATAGGTGTAGGGTTTTGGGTTTAGGGTTAAGTAGCTCTGAGCACCGGATCCTCACATACCTCAAATCCCTATTCCGGTCGTGCAGGCGATCCTTACTAACACACGGAAAACTTGAGATGAAGCCCTTTAAAAAAAAAACCTCAGCATGTAAGTCTTTTAGGTTGCCATGCTTGCGGTTTGGGACCCTAAACCCTAAACCCTAAACCCGCACGTCTTAACCCTAAACCCTAAACCCTAAACCCTAAACCCGCACGTCTGCGAGCATTTCGGAAGCGACACTGACCCAAGCAAGGCAAACACTGCAATATTCCAAGATGAGAGAAACTTGGGACTTTCCGAAAATAGGGGGGTACCTTATTTTGGCTCAGGGGCTGAGTAGGTGACCTTTAACCTTTTGGGGCTTATATGATCCTACTATAATTCAAAAGGTTAACCTTTTTTGGGCTAGGGTACTCAGCCCCTGAGTTGGGGTCCTTATAATAAGGATCCTATTATTTAGGGTATTATATTAGGGTCCCCTATTCTGGGAAACCCCCACTTCACCTCTGCCTGTAGTCATCTTCGACGGCTTTGCTGTTTGCAGATGTTGGTTACTCCGGGTGGCATCCAAGTTTCACCTTCCGGTTTGGTGTTTGGTTTTTTGGCCAAATCCTGCATGCTTTGAGGATGTGGGAATTAACTTGCAGAGGCCATGTGCGCGTCAACAGCCTAGAAGGCTCTGTGCCGCAGCACCAGCTTCAATGCTTTGCCGCAGAGTAGCTGCTTAACTCCATCGGGGTTAGAGGTTTACTTGAGCAGGAGCCTACGTTCATTCTGTTGTAGCTACTGCAGATCCACATTGTGGGCTTGCAAATATTCAGTTCATATATAATTGTCAAGACTCCAAAAGCCCGAGCCGGTCCGGCAGTCGGTTCATGTAGCCAGACTCGTCATTTCTACCCAGCCATGCAGACTCCGAACTACCCAGCCATGCAGACTCCGAAGCTAGAAGCGCGAGAGCCCAACGTTCTACAGTTTCTGGTCGGGTCTGCTTCAGGGTTTAGCCGATGGCCTCAATTCTTCTGGAGGCAGGCTGCCTTGTTTGGTGGAAGCATTGGTTCGGCTTCGATGATTGCGATGGGGTCCCCCAAGGGTCCATCAAGAGGAAGGGTGCAATACGACAGCGCCTTGTTGAGACCACCTTCCGCTTGCGGTTGCTGTAATTCTTGTACTGAGTAGACAACGGTGGCTGGATCTTATGATGATCTATAAGTTAAACATTTCAGATTAGTGATTTGAGCTTGTCATTGAGAATGCTTCTCAAGTGGAGGGTATACGCTCTAGAGACTCTATAGAGCCGGTTGCACAATCCTCCGCAGCAATTTGGCAGGTGCCATGGATGAAGGAAAACTGCCGCTTGGTCTTGGCTTCAAGCAGCCCGCGGCGGCAAGAGATCCTAGGACTCTTAGGAGTCTGGGCTGCAACGAACCTTCTTCGGGCAACATGTACTCCTGCATGTAATGACGTCGCACAAGTACAAGCAAAGACATCAGCGGCAGGAGGAGGAGGAGGCGGAGGGGTGCTGGCAGTGCTAGTGGTGGTGGTGGGTCGTCGTGATCGTCGTAGAAGTAGAAGTACAAGTAGTAGCAGTTGTAACAGTAGCAGAAGGTGTTGTTCTAGCAGCAGCATCAAACCTGGCAACAGTAAAAATAAGCGTGATAGCGATATGACAGATAGTGAAGGCGGTAAGCAGCAACAGCAGTAATCTCAACAGCAGCAGGAGAAATAGCAGCATTGGCAGTTCAACATGATGAAACGACCAGTGGCACTCCTAGTCCTACTGATCATTGGTATCTGCCTACAGTTGCTACCATGCAGCCGCAGCACTGACGAAGTATATCCGTACCTTCCTGCAACCTCGCCTGCGTGTCCGAGTTGCGACAGTCCGAACCTCAAACCTGGAAGCAGTGACTTTCAACCCCTGGATGAGACCCTAAACCCTAACCCCTAAACCCTCAAGGATTGCCGTTCGATGTCATCAAGCCAAAGTTTGCTGAGGAGACGGTCCCAGCAGTCCTAATCGAGATGCTCAGGGCGAGGGCTTGAGGATAAGGATTAAGTAGGAGTCATGAGTTTAGTGTTGATTTTGCGGTTGAGCTGTGGCTTATTCGGTAGGGATTCAGCTGCATCAAGATCGTTTTTGTCTCGATTGGATTTTAACATCTGGCACAGAGGTCGGGTGGGCTTCGCGTTTAGACTCGACTCATCACGTGCCACATACCGAAGCCTAAGAGCCCTGGAGCCCAAAAAACCAAAGCAGCACGTGGAATGCCCGGTTGTCATTTGACGGATGGGGCAGAGAAGGCGTTGGGTGCGGGAATTCACCACACCACAGCAGATGGCCCAGTCGTAGTCATCCTTGGCCCACTTGGTTTGAGTGCGACGTTCCCTGAGAATCGGCACCCGACCCTCCGCCCCTCCCAAAACAAGTGATGCAAGGAGAGAGAGTAGCAGTAGGAACCCGTGAAAATTCATGAGCAGCATGTGGAAAGGGATGTGCGACGCCTGAAAGCCTGTGAAAAGGCACGCTTTAAGGTAGTAGTCGTCGTAGTCGTAGTCG
>CAJNDV010029002.1:35332-53428 GCA_905221635.1 Symbiodinium sp. CCMP2456 | reverse complement strand
GTAGCAGTAGCAGTAGCCGTCGTCGTCGTAGTACTAAACTTACATCCCCAATTTCGACTCTTACTCCGGGAAACCCCAACGAAGTCTGGACAACAACTAGAAGAAACAACCCCGAGTGAGATCCCCTCGGAGCGAGAATTAGGGTTTAGGGTTTAGGGATCCCCTGACTGCTTAAGGGATAAGGGTTTGGAGTCTATTCTCCCCTCCTTGCAAAAATGCCCAAGTGGCCCCGAGAACCTCTTAGCGGCTGAATTCAGGTTTGCGGGGTGCAGTGGCGACGCAGCTCAAGTTCCCGTAAGCTCGATGTCGTGCTTTTTGAAGGGAGTGCTACTATAGTACTACAGGGGCTTAGACAGGCTTTCTTCTGCTTTGAACAGGATTTGGGATCATGTTTCTGGATGGGTGGTTGTCAAAATTATAGTCCCTTTTTAGGTCCTAGTTATAATACGGCACCTATTATGTAGGGTACCCCAAAAGGGACCATAATTTTGACAACTACCCAGATGGAGACTACAAGGCTCCTCCCTCGGGGATGTCTCGCTGCCAGGACCTGGATAAGTCGAAATACACGCCGCGGGAGCAACTTGATCCCTGCATTTCTACCAGTAACCCTTCGGCTGGTTTCCTAAACCTTAAACCCTATAGACATTAACCGCAACCCTAAACCCTAAACGCTAGACCTTAACCGCATGCTCAGGCCTGGGAAGCATATTTTTTGGGGTGCGGTGCGGCAGCAGCTGCGGGTTGGACGTTACAGAAGCATCAAAAGCCTCGGTTTTTCCCACTTTTGGGGGTTCAGGGTTCGAGTCGTTTAGCCTCGTCTGATCCCACCCTAAACACTAAACCCCGAAACCCCTAAACCCCTAAACCCTAAACCCTTTAGCCTTTAAAGCAGCTAGGGAAACCTTAGGCCAAGCGAAGCTCTCTGCGCTAAAGCTTGCAACTTGCGAGGCGGGGCATCGAAGCTCAAATCAAAGCTTTACGGCTTAGGGGTTTAGGGTTTAGGGTTTAGGGTTTAGGGTGGGCTTCACAAGACCCCCAAAGAACCTACTTTTCTGCGAAGGCTCCGTATTATTTATGGGAATGGGAGCCCCTTATATACTAAACCTTAACCCTATACCTCAGAGAAAGTCTTCAAAAAGATAGATTCTTGAGAGCCCAAGTAGAATCCAACGTTCTGCGCGCAAGGGTTGAGGCCTGTATTTCTCTGCCCGTATTGACTATGGGTTGAGAGTTTAGGGTTTAGGGTTGAAGTGTCTAGGGACACGTCCATTGCTTTCTACTTTTGGGTTTGCATCTCTGGGGCATGGAAACTCGACTTCGAAATTAACTCGTACCGGCCTCAAACTATCTGCTTGCGCACATGTTTGCTCCAATGGCCTTTCGTTTGAAAACTCGTGGCCTAAGCGTTTACTGTTCAAGTCCTTGAAAGCGGAATGTTAATTCAAACGGCTGCTCCGTCGCACCAAGGTACGTCATGGCAAACGCACGCATCAAATGCGCGGAGGCTGCGTGATGTGCAGTATTTGATTATCAATTTCTGGCTCTCGCATGTCCAAAGCACAGTTGACCAACTGTCGTAATACTTGGACCCCTAAACTCGACATTACAGCTGGCATCTGCAAAACAAGTTAGTGTAGACAAGTGTTCATGTCAACCCGAAGCACTATATATGATGCAGGGCTGCCACAGTCCCTCTCCCCCACCCCATGGTATCCTCCCCCCCTGCCCCCCGCCCCCCCTTGTGGGGTGGAGCCTGTGGTGGTACCCCTTGCCCCCGCATCCCCGCGCCCGTGGTTTCGTTGTTGTGGTGGGCTCTGCACCCCTCTTAGCTGAGGCTTTGGTTGGCCTGGCTGGGAGTACGCAACACGTGTAACACAAAGACCTCTCGTCACGATTAGTGCCTCAACTATTGTTACGCGGAACTTCAAGAGCACTTGTTCTGATCTTCTCCACCACCATTCATGTCTACAATTGCATCTACCGTCGTTCTTGAAGTTCTTGTGTGTTACTCTTTATCTTCCTTCTTGCTGTGGCACCGGTGATACTGCTCATGATGTTGTGCTGCTCTAGACGGCGACGCGAGTCGAGAATCGGATCATTTTTGACATCATGCTCAACATCATCATTGTCGTCGTCATCTTCATCTTCAGTACCATCAAAAGCATATCTGCCATAGCTACCACCATCACCATCGCCAGACAACCCTCATACTTAAGCATTGTAATTCATGTCTGATGCGGGAAACTACTGCGCAAATTGCCGCTTTCCTATCCACCCGGACCAGGAGCCACACAGCGGGGGGGGGGTAGGGGCCCAGGACCCGAGAGCATATGATGCCTGCCGCCCAAAATTTGGATTACTGTTGGGCGGCTGTGACGTTTTAAATTCCGGTTTCTTTGTGCCCAAGTGCAGGTGGTCATGAAGCTCGCCCACCCCAGGCACCCCCTTTCCGATGAGATGGAAAGGAAGGTTGGAATCGTCATTGGCCGCTCGGATGCTGTCAGCCGGTGGGGATGCCAGGCCTACCCACTTCAGGATGCATAGAGGCACGAAGCCTTTGTTATGTAACTCGTTTCTCCAAGGTCCAAAGTATCGGAGCGCCCCCGCACCCTAAATTTCAAACCTTGAGCCAGACATGCCTTGGACTCCCAGCTGCTAAGTTCCATGCTGTAGCCATTTGGCTCAGCCCGAAAGTCATCGGAGCCGCACAGAGAGCCATGCGTCCTTTCCTTGCTGCATTCTTTGCTGCGCTGGTGGATGCCAACATCTTGACCTACGACACACTCCCGGTGAATGCAGCGGGTACGTGGTTTGGGTCCGGGCCTATGGTGGCCAAGTACGCCTGCTCCGACCCGAGCACCGATGCCGGGTTGGAGGAGTGCCTCTCGGTTCTGCTCGCACCTAACGGCTACACCTCGGACTACCTGAAGCTGGTCTACGAGGCACCTGCCATAACTGACCCGAGCATCGCCAACGGAACCAAATACGACCTGGTGCGCGTCAACGGCTCCACCGTCAAAGTCAAAGTCGGACAGTCAACTCCCATGATGGGCGGCATGGAGGATGGTGGGGACGGGTCCGAATACAACGGCTTCCTGGTTGCCACGGACTTTGCGAGGCCATGGGAACCGACTAGAAGTGCACTCCAGATGATGCTGGCACAGCTGATCATCAGCAACGGCTTCTTAGCAAGGTCTATGCCGCTGTTCACCTACACCAACGACGGTGTGATTGATGACGACGGATGCCTGGGGATGGTGAACAACACCCCTGGCTTTGATGCCACGACGCTTGCAGAGAAGTGCCCAGATGTGAAGAATCTCACCAGCGGGATGTACAAGTACACATTCATTGCTTACCAGGAGTCGAGTTTCGATTGCCCGAACTGCACTCTCACTTTCCGGAACAGGGTCGAGGTTGGCATCTTCTCCACGATCACCATAAACTCGAACAAGACTCTCGACACCATCGGTTCAACAGCAGTCTCGAAGATCCGCTTCGAGGATAGCTCGAACTCCAGCATGTACCTCGAAATCGAGCTGCCTTCTGTGGTGACGACCGGTCGCAAGGATTCCCAGATGTCAGATGCAAACGGTGCCACTGTGACGGTGACGAAGATCAGCGACACATCCTTCTACTTGGATTTTGAGATGGCAGCTCCGGGATCCGACAATATCGCCTTCTACGACCCTGCAGTCACGGGGCAGGGCCCCCCACCTCCTGACACAAGCATCGGATCTGGGTTCGCCTCCAGTCCCTGCCTGTGGGTCCTTTTGTCCTCCATTCTGTGGAAGGTCATGTAAATTTGCAGCTCATACGTGGAGGGCTGCCCAGGCTTTTGTTCCCTGTCTGGTCGTATGTAGACTGATGTAGGCTGCCTAGCGAAGATTTCGCGTAAGCAAAAGACCAGAGCACCAGCCTGTGCATTTGCTCGTCGCACCACGGTTTTCAACGAGTAGTTCTTTTCCACGCTCCTGGACGCGTGGACGCTCGGGGTGCTTGCTGTCAATGTCGCCTGACACCTCAGATGTACTCGTCTGAATTGGAGCATGCCGGCGTCCCGTGAAAAAATAGCAATGTGCTATCGTCATCGTGGAACCTCGCCAGGCTTGTCCCAGTTGTGAGTGCTGAAGTTCCATGCTGCAACCCGCAAACCTACACCCAAACACCTTGACGTTGAAGGAGGTACGCATGTCCAAAATCTTTGCGAAGCCAGGTTCTGACACTGTTGTCGTCCTGGGTGAGACCATACTGGAGAAGCCCCAGGAAAACCACGCAATTGCGCAGGATTCATTCAGGGCGTTCGGCCATCTGGGTTTCGGTATATAATTAAGGGTTCAGAGTTGAAGATCATGAGACGATGTAGGGTTGTGGGGCTCAGGGTTTATCGAGAGAGAGAGAGAGAAAAGTCTCCGAACTTCTTGTCACAGGAGTTGCAACAAAGAAATCGCCAAGGGAGACCGTGAGTGCGAAAGCATGTTGCAAGGACGAGGAGCATGCCCTCCAGATGCTGCAGTCGCTGAGGGGCCGTGAACACCAGGCAATGACACATCTGTAGTCATAAGTCCTTTGACCTCTGTAGGCTTTAAAAGCCTTGCAGCACTTTGTTCGTGCTGTCGGTGCAGTACGGCCATGCACCAACTAGCTTGCTGAGGTGATGACTGGTGTGGCCATATCTGTGGCTGGGTCAGAAGATCCGGTCGCTATTTGTGCCACTGGCTTCCGTTTCAGATGGGCAGATTCGCCCTTGAGCAAGAGTTCCATCAAGCATTCAGCTTTGGGGTTTAGGGCTTTAGGGTTTAGGGTTACACCGCACTCAGAACACGAAAATCTTGGGTGAAGTGAGTCGACAACCATGGCTCCGAGAGTGTACATTCGCTTCAGCATGCACCCTCGCGCCTTGCTTCATGGGTCCAATGAACCTCTTGTGGTTCCGATCTGTGTGAAATACACTCTTTAACTTGTGTACACCCTGAACCCTAAACCGTATTTGGTACATTGTGTCAGCATTTTTGCTGACCAGTCTTGTCCTGCTGAGTACGCCTCATAGTAGCACAGCAGCTTAACTTTTCACATTGCCAAAGATTGGAGATGTACGAGGCAACCCTAGCGCCATTTACCTAATATTCCCCTGCTTAGCGGACTTGACTCAGACCCACAGACAAACCCCTAAACCCTGAAGCCTAAAGCCTTTAACCCTAAACCTTAGACGCTTACCCCCTGAATGCTCGGCTGCCCAAGTCATTTCAACAAGGGCAAACCCAAACCTAAACCCTGAATCTAGCCCTAAACCCTGAACCCAATGCCTTGAATCCTTCAACCCTGTATCCATTGGGGAGTTTCAGAAAGTCTGAAACCCCCCATATGATATAGAAAGCGAATACTCGCATCTTGGAGCAATGTCCCTAAACCGCAACCCAAAACCCCAAACCCGAATCTAGAACCCAAGCAAACTCGGCTGTGAGCATCGACCTCAGCCATGCGAGAGGGAACACAAAAATACCCTTCGAAATGGGTTAGGGTGTGGGGTTAAGGGTTGTGCATGCGAAGAATCGTTCAGGAGCACCCCTCCGGGTCCCAAAACCAGCCCATGAATTCCAAACGCAATCACGGTGAAGAGCTTGAGCACGATTGGGGTCGACAGCACGAAGTCCTTCGCGATTTGGGAAGGCGGAAGCATGAGCCGCATCCCACAATGCGCGGCATTATTGAAAAAAGTACGAGTTCAGGACACGAAACCACGCGTGACCACGTCCGACCCGTCGCAGTCCAAAAATCCGCAGTAAAATGTCCAGGGTTCGATTCCGAACTTTGCAAATTCACGCTTCTACATCAAAGCCTCCCTACCTTGGATAGTCAGCTCAGGAAGTGTCTACCGTCTGCTTCGCCGACAGCTCAGACGAGGAGCTCTACCAGTGGCTCCAAGTTTCCATCAGGGTTTTACTTGGGTGGTTGTCAAAATTATGGTCCCGTTTTGGGTCCGTAATATTATACGGCACCTAATATTCAGGGTACCCCAAAAAGGGACCATAATTTTGACAACCACACACTTGAACCCTATAACCCTACCTTTTCGGGGCCGGGTGCATGATTATGATTTCCCTTTATCTAGGTCTTCAAAAAGCTAGGGCCAGAGGGCACATGGTTTAGGGTTTAGGGTTTAGGGTTTCTGTCATGGAAAATGGAAGGCGCTTCGGTTTAGAGCATAGGCACAGGCTGTCAGATAATGCATACTGTCGCTAGTCCTTATCTTTGCAAGGCCCAGCATTAGCAAATTCAGTAGCAGATTCCCTCATCAAGGAATATTGGAGTTTTTAGGGGTTTGTTTTGAGCTTTTGGTAGAAGGGCCAAGGCTTCGAACGAAGTATATTTAGGGTTTAGAGTTTAGGGTTGTGGGGTTTAGGACTGGGAACTGGGCCTGTCAAGGACATGGGATGCGGCTGCAGGGACTACGTTGATGGAGGTTAAAGTGCTGCAGAATTGTACGGGGATCATTACGTTAGAAACTCTTAGGGGCTGAGTAGGTAACCTTGAACCTTTAAGGACGTATGTAATTTCTACTACAATTTGGAAGACTAACCTGTTTGGGGCTAGGGTATTTAGCCTCCAAGTGTTTCTAGCAGGGAAAGATTGGCCTCACTTGCCCCTCTTGTGGCATTTTGGTTTAGGATCCTCGCGAGAACCCATAGTACCTTTTGCCCTACCCTTTTGAAAGCTTGCAAGAAACTTAGTGAAAGGAAACCTATGAGGCCTTTAAACCCTAGACCCTAAACCCTAAACCCTAAACCCTAAACCTAAACCCTAAACCCTAAACCCTAATCCCAGAAATCCGACACCCTGGCCCTGAACCGTGGCTACACAAGCCTCTATTCAAAGGATCATGGGACTTAGTAAGTAGGGTTATAATTAAGGTAACTATACTTATATTTGAAGGACTTGTAACCTTACTTACTAAGTCCCATGATCCTCCAAGTATTCCCTGTTTTGTCCAGGAGCTGAAGGCCTACATCGCCACCGGGGAGCCCTTTGACAAAGCCGGAGGCTACGGCATCCAGGCGTGATTTTTGTTGGGTTCCTGCAGGAGGCCTTAAACCCTAAACGGGGCCTTAAACCCCCAAACCGATGGTTGAGTGTTGGGGTTTTCGGAGCGAGGAGTCCGGTTGCGAGAATACATGTAGTATAGGGTACACTAGCCAAAACAAGGTAAATCTAAGGCGATTTGGAGTTTTGGGACGGTTTGATGGTTTTGGGTTCACTTGCTGATGGTCGGGTCCCGAATAGATAGTGAAGTTACTCCTTAGGGTATTTACTAATTGTGTGCGTGTGCGTGTGTATATATATATATATATATATGTGTGTGTGTGTGTGTGCGTCCTTTGGTAGAAAAACATACCAGTTCTTTCCGCCGAGTTGTATCATATGTAGGCCTATACGTTCGGAGACGAAGCTAATGCACCCTTTAACTCAAGACAGACCCTGAACCTTGGGTTGAATCAGGTTGAATCTGTGTTTTGGCTCTGGCACTCTGGTTTACAGTATTAAAGCTTTTGGGGCTGTTAAGGTGTAGGGTACGGTGCTGAATTTGACGAGCCGCCTATTCTCGGGAACAAGTCTAGGCCGGTTCCCTGAACCCTTGAAACTTCAAGTGACATGTTTGAGCTTTGCTACGTGGTTTTTCAAAATTACCGGTACCTCATTGAGGATTTTTCAGTAGGGTTCATATCGTTGGGTCCCTTCTTTTCGGAAACGCCATGTAGTTGTTATCGCTTCGCGGCCTAAACACTAAACCACCCTGACCCTAAACCCTAAACCCTAAACCACCCGGAACCCTAAACCCTCCTTCGGCCACAGAGCCGGGACCAGGGATAGACATGCAGGCAGAGGAGGTGAGGCTTGGGGGCCAGGGACCGTGTCTGCGGTTTGTTTGAGACAAGGCCCTAAACCCCTAAACCCCTAAACCCCCTAGATCCTAAACCAAAATTGGAGAAGGCAGAAGGGTTGGGCCGAGTCGGATTCGTTGACCGACGGCGTGTAGGACTCTAAAAAATCGGCGTCCAACTCCTGAAACTGCATTGGCAGCTGGTGGCCTTGCAACCACAACTTGTGCGGCTGGAGCACTGGAGAAACCTTGAGTTGGCAGCTGTTTCCTTTGGTGCTGGTGGGCCTTGCAACCACAACTTGTGTCACCGGCAAGGGCAGCTGATGCCGATGATGCTGGCCGCGTGGCTCTTCGCAACCACAACTCGGAACCCCGGCAATGGCAGCTGATGCTGATGATGCTGGCCGCGTGGGTCTTTGTAACCACAACTCGGAACCCCGGCAAGGGCAGCTGATGCTGATGATGCTGGCCGCATGGGGCTGGAGAAGCCTTGGCGGAGCAGCAGGGTGATTCAGATGATGCTGGCCACGTGTGGCTAGAAGCCCTGTTGCTTATGATGCTGGTGGGCTTTTGCAGTCCCCGGCAAGGACAGCTGATGCTGATGATGCTGGCCGCGTGGGGCCTTTGCAACCACCCCAGCAAAGGCAGCTGATGCTGATGATGCTGGCCGCGTGGGGCTGGAGAAGCCCCGGCGGACCAGCTGGGTCTTTGCAACCAGAACTTGTGTCCCCGGCAAGGGCAGCTGATGCAGATGATGCTGGCCACGTGGGGCTAGACGCCCTGTTGCTTATGATGCTGGTGGCTTTTGCAACCACAACTTGTGCCCCCGGCAAGGGATCAGCTGATGATGCTGGCCGCGTGGGGATGGAGAAACCCCACCAGCTGGGTCTTTGCAACGACAACTTGTGTCCCCGGCAAGGGCAGCTGATACTGATGATGCTGGCCGCGTGAAGCCCTGGCAGCGCAGCTGGGTCTTTGCAACCACAACTTGTCCCCGGCAAGGGCAGCTGATGCAGATGATGTTGGCCACATGGGGCGAGAGCCCTGTTGCCTATGATGCTGGTGGCTTTTGCAACCCCCACTTGGGTCCCCGGCAAAAGCGGCTGATGCTGATGATGCTGGCCGCGTGGGGCTGGAGAATCCCTGGCGGGGCAGCTTTGTCTTTGCAACCACAACTTGTGCCCCGCCCGGCAAGGGCGGCTCATGCTGATGATGCTGGCCGCGCGGGTTGGAACGGCCTTGGCAGGGCAGCTGGGCCTTTGCAACCACAACTTGCGTCCCTGGCGGGGCAGCTGATGCTGATGATGCTGGCCGCGTGGGGCTGGAGAAGCCCTGGCGGAGCAGCTGGGTCTTTGCAACCACAACTTGTGTCCCCGGCAAGGGCAGCTGATGCAGATGATGCTGGCCATGTGGGGCTAGAAACCCTGTTGCCTACGATGCTGATGGCTTTTGCAACCACCACTTGGGTCCCCGGCAAGGGCGGCTGATGCTGATGATGCTGGCCGTGTGGGGCTGGAGGACCCTGGCGGGGCAGGTGGGTCTTTGCAACCACATCTTGCGCCCCGCCCGGCAAAGGCAGCTGATGTTGATGATGCTGGCCGCGCGGGGTTGGAGCCTTCGCAACCACAACTTGTTTCCCCGGCAAGGGCAGCTGATGCTGATGATGCTGGCTGCGTGGGGCTGGGGAAACCTGGTAGCTGGGTCTTGCAACCACAACCGGTGTCCCCGGCAAGGGCAGCCGATGCTGATGATGCTTGTCGCGTGGGGCTGGAGAAACCCTGGCCTGGCGGGGCAGCTGGGTCTTTGCAACCACATCTCGTGCCCCGCCGGGCAAGGGCAGCTGATGCTGATGATGCTGGCCGCGCGGATTGGAGACGCCTTGGCAGGGCAGCTGGGTTTTTGCGACCACAACTTGTGTCCCCGGCAAGGGCAGCTGATGCAGATGATGCTGGCCATGTGGGGCTAGAAACCCTGTTGCCTATGATGCTGGTGGCCTTTGCAACCACCACTTGGGTCCCCGGCAAGGGCGGCTGATGCTGATGATGCTGGCCGTGTGGGGCTGGAGAAACCCTGGCGGGGCAGCTTGGTCTTTGCAACGACAACTTGTGTCCCCGGCAAGGGCAGCTGATGCTGATGATTCTGGTCGCGTGAGGCTGGAAAAGCCCTGCTGATGCTGATGATGTTGGCCACTTGGGCTAGACTAGAAGCCCTGTTTCTTATGTTGCTGGTGCACCTTCGCAACCACAACTTGTGTCTCCGGCAAGGGCAGCTGATGATGATGATGCTGGCCGCGTGGGGCTGGAGAAGCCCTGAGGTGGCAGCTGTTGCTTATGATGCTGGCGGGCCCTTGCAACCACAACTTCTTTCCCCAGAAAGGGCAGCTGATGCTGGTGATGCTGGGGCTGAAGAGGCGACAGCTGTTGCTTATGGTGCTGGTGCAACCACAACTTGTGTCCCCGGCAAAGGCAGCTGATGCTGGCCGCATGGGGCTGGAGCGGGTGGCAGCTGTTGCTTATGACGCTGGTGGGCCTTTGCAACCACAACCTGTGATACCTGTGTCCCCGGCAAGGGCAGCTGGCCGCGTGTGGCTGGAGACACCCTGAATTGGCACCTGTTTCTTATGATGCTGATGGGCCTCTGCAACCACAACTTGTGTCCCCGGCAAATCCATCTGATGTTGATGATGCTGGCCGGGGCTGGAGAAACCCTTGGGTGGCAGTTGTTGCTTATGGTGCTGGTGGGCCTTTGCAACCACAAAGGTTGATGATGCTGACCGCGTGGGGCTGGAGAAGCTCGGGATGGCACCTGTTTTTGGTGGTGGTGGTGGTAGTGGTGGTGGTGGTGGTGCACAACTTGTGTTCGCGGCAAGGGCAGCTGATGCTGATGATGCTGGCCGCGTAGGGCTGGAGGAAGCCCTGCAGCTGTTGCTTATGGTGGTGGTGGATAGTTGCAACCTGTCCCCGGCAAATGCAGCCGATTCTGATGATGCTGTCCGCATGGGGCTTGAGAAGCCCTGGCGTGTCAGCTGTTGCTTATGATGGGCCTTTGCAACCACAACTTGTGTTCGCGGCATAGGCAGCTGATGCTGATGATGCTGGCCGCGTGGGGCTAGCGGCCAGAGAAACGCTGGGGTGGCAGCTGTTGCTCATGATTCTGGTGGGCCTTTGCAACCACAGCTTGTGCCCCGGCAAGGGCAGCTGATGCCGATGATGTCGGCCGCGTGGGGGTGGCAGCTGTTGCTTGTGATGCTGGTGGGCTACAAGTTGTGTCCCCGTCAAGGGGGTGGCAGTTGTTGCTTATGATGCTGGTGGGCTTTGCAACCACAAAGTATGTCCCCCCCGGCAAGGGCAGCTGATGCTGATGATGCTTGCCGCGCGGGGCTAAGTGCTTGTGTCCCCGGCAAGGCCAGCTGATGCTGGCCGAGTGTGGCTGGACAAGTTCTGGGGTGGCAGCTGTTGCTTATGATGCTGGTGGGCCTTAGCAACCCCAACTTGTGTCCACGGCACGGGCAGCTGATGCTTATGATGCTGGCTGCTCGGAGCTCGAGATCATGATGCGCCTGGGTGTTTGCAACCAACATTTCGCGTCTGCGGGCAGCCCCGGCACGGGCAGCTGATAAACTTCAGAAGACACGGTGGCTGAAAAGATGCAAGCGTAGACCTTTAGCCCGAGCATTTACCTGTACGTGTGCAAAGCTAAATGCACACACGCCCATATCTACGCACTCTCATGATCGTTGCTTGAGCGATGTGTCTGCATACACGTTACTTCACGCGTTCCGGCTTAATGCCACTAGTAAAGTAATTGACAGAGCAAGCCTCAACAAGTCTGCACATATGTGTGCTTCCTCCACACAGAAAGATCTTCACGTCGACACTGCTGGGTGATTGTTGATATCCAGGAGCACTAAGGGTGGGATGAGGGTAGGTGGGGTAATCCCCAAATAAGAGTCCTTATACAAGGGATCCTTTATCCTACCAACCTTCGTCCCACCTTTTGAGGCCTCTAATGATAAGACTGCAGGCGGTGGGCAGCTTGCTTGTCACCGGCATCCGCGGCGATTATCAAAACGCCCCTTAGTTTGTCTTAACTGTGCCTTCTGTGACAGTGCACAAGGCTAGATTCTTCAAGGGTTTAGGAGTTTAGGGTTTAGGGTCTAACCCCAGCTGATAGCAAAGAGCCTGGGTTCAAAAAAAGGGCCTAACCTCAGTCCGTGCTGAAAAGGGTCTAACTATTACATGTTGACTGGCGCCTCTGATTGCCCGAGAGGATGAAGCTTTCAGATTTTGTGGCTAGACAAGGAGCATGGAACTCAGACCTCTTTCCGGACAGGACGAGCCGTACATGTCCTTTACTTATGGCTCATGTGGGTGCCATTGGAGTTCTATGGCCCCGTTGTTGATCTTCACATGGGGCAGTGTTTTTTTGATGCGTACTGTAGTGATCTTCATGACTTCCACGACCTTGCGTTTACTCAGTTTTCATTTGTGGTCTTGAGTACAATAATTCCTCAAAGCTTGGCGTTCCAACTGCATGGCTTGTCATAGTGCACGTTGTGCGGGGTTGCGCAGTCATGAGTACCGCACTGCTTCACAGCGACGGCAGTTCCGGGCGAGAGAAGCCTGCTGCAAAAGGGTTTAAACCCCTAGAAACATCTAATTTAGTGCAAACTCTGTTGTCTCCTTACCAACCTCGCCAGTGAGCATAGTTTTTGCCACGCGAGAGGGAAAAAACAAGGGTTTTGGGTTAAGGGGTCCCAACATCAAGGGAGCCGCTGATTGCATCAGAGCCCCATGTATGAGGGTGGAAAGGTGGGATGAAGGTAGGTGGAGTAATCCCAAAACCAAAGTCACGGCTTAGGGTTTAGGGTTCTGTATACGGGCACCGACCTTTTTCCCACTTGTTGAGTTCAGGCCTCCTAAACCCTAAACCCGAATGTAGAAAGGTCGTCGGTCTTCCGCTGGCGGCTTTGTCGCGCCTCCTGGTTTCTGAACTGGCTCGGCACAGAGGGACAGCTGACAGAAGATCACCCAAGCGCCGGCTTACCTAAAAATTGTAGCAGTAGCAGTCACAGTAGCAGTTTTCTGGCCCTAGTGGCGGATGTTGCAGTTGTGATTATTGTGGTTTTCGTTGTCGTTGTTTGTCGTCGTGGTCGTCGTAATTGTACTTTTCGTGCAGGTGTTGTTGGTGAGATCCTCGTCGTCTTGTCTTTGTGGTTTTTGTCTTCCTTGGTGATGGCGGGGGCGGTGACGGTGGTGGTGCAGGTGAGGGTGCGGGGTGTGTTGTTGTTGGTATTAGTACTGGTGCTGTGGTTTGCAAAAATCACGTTGTCACTGCTTTTTGTTTTGTGCGAGGTGGGTAGCCGGCTCTTCGTTGCTGCGGTTGTCGTTTTGTGCGCGATCGTCTATGCGAGTATCGCTGCTGTTGTTGCTGCTGATGCTGCCGCTGTTGCAGTTTCTGTGTGTTCTGCTGTGTTGGCTTTATGTCTGGTCCTAGTTGTACGAATTTGTGTGACCAGACGGGCCCGCCAATGTGCTTGCCTTAGATCCTGAAACCCTAAACCCTAGATCCCAAACCTCAACCTTAAAGTCTTAGATGGATGATTGCTGGCCGGCTGGCGATGGCGACGGCCGCTGTAGGGGCTGCTGCGGAGTTGGTGGCTGTGGTAGTGGTGGTGGCTGCGTTGCTGGACGTGGATGATGATGATGATGATGATGACGACGATGACGTTGGTGATGGTCATGGTTATGATGATGATTACGGTGCTGAAGAAGAATATGAAGAATAATAAGAAGAATATGATGATGATTGATGATGATGATGAAGAAGAAGAAGATTATCATCTTCATCAAGGTCATGACATCGCCGAGGCTGAAAATGATGGTGATGGTGGGTGCGGGCTAATCGTGGGGTTATCGTTTTCATCGCACAGCACAAAGGTGCCACTACTGTAGAAAGACGGTGCTTCAGTCGTGGTTAAATGATTAGCTGTACAGGAATGCCCCTGGATCTTTCTATCACAGACTTAGGGCGGACAGTTTTCGTGCTGCTCCCAGCAGGGGGACATTCACTGTGAGGCTTGAACCTTGCGTGACACAGCTCAAACCAGGGAGGTGGCAAAGAAGCAAAGACCGCCCTGCTTTGGGACCGCTCCAGTTGAAGCTGCAATTGGTTCGAATCGTAAGAACGATATGAGATTAAGAACCTCAAGTTGTTTTCAGGGATCCTAATGTCGATTTCGTTTGCCTGGCTGATCGATGTGGATACAGGGAAGCTTACTGGACGTCTTCCATTCAGTTACGTCAGGGCCAGGTTTGGTGGTGTTCTTCCAATTTGTGGTTTGATCTTCGAACGGAAAAACGTGCCTGCCAAGCAGAGCAAGCAAGTAGAAGGGCTTATGGTAAGCCCTAAGCGGTCCAGGCCTAAGCGCTGAACCCTGAACCCTGCAGCGCCATAGTAAGGGCTGTGGAGCTTTCATAACCCTAAACCCCTAAACCCGAAACCCTTAGAGTAGCCCTTATGGAACCCTTTAAGGAACCCTTGAAGGAGCCCAGGGTCCCTCCTAAAGCCCTTAGTTTCATAATGTCACCGCTTCGCAACTGCACCAGCCTCTGCACACCGTCCGGGTTCAGGGCCTTGGGCGCCCTACAGTCGAAACCTACCTATAGTCTCCATTGTAGCTCCTTTTTTTGTTTAACCAAATATAAAGATTATGGATTTTATAAGGTATCCCTAAAGCGGAACTACAATGGAGACTATAGGTGTAGCCCTAAAGATTGACAAGGCCTTGAACACGGAACGAGCCTCAGCTACACATTCTCGGTATTTGCAGATCCTTCCGTCCAACCGTCCGCCCTGACCGATTTCGGATGTGTCGTCAAAGCACGCGAGATTCATGTCATTCGATTTTCTTCCGCGTCATACAGAAGCCCGAGTCATTCACCATAAGATTCCCCGAGGGCTCCTCACTGTAGTTATAGTATTATATACCTCAGATCTTAATTCCAAGTCTTAAGAGCCCTATATCACTTTCACAAGAGCTTCAATCCCCCGCACCCAGGTCAGAAAGGCAGCCACCGAACCTTGGGGGAGAAACACGGAAAGGCTCGGACAAGTAAAGTTAGGGATGCCTAGTTTGGGGGAGGGGGCTTCTCCCCATTCGCGTGCGCACTGGCACTGGCGATTTGTGGATTTGTGCTTGCTTCGGCCTGCTGGGAATCATGGGCTTGCGCTTGACTGTCGTGTAGCGTTGCCTGTATCAGGCCCGCAAGCGCCAACCCCAAACCCCAGACTTTGCCGTGCGACCCTAAACCCTAAACCCTGCACCCTAAACCCTAAACCCTAAACCCTAAACCCTAAACCCTAAACCCTAAACCCTAGACTTGGTCAGCTTGGTCCTTGGCGGGAGGAAACCAGAACCTGCGCTCAAATTTCACTTCGGGCCTTGCAGGCAAGCTGTCTAACTTGGAGATGACGCTCCACCAGCTGCGCCAGGAGGCACTGCTCTAGGGTTTAGGGTTTAGGGTTTAGGGTTTAGGGTTTAGGGTTTAGGGTTTAGGTATCCCGAAGTAAGACTAAGACTCCTGAACGTTTCAAGGCGAGTTGAAAATGTCAGCTCGGTACATGGTGTGTGCACTGCTGCAACGCAAATGGCTTTGCTAGGTGCACGTCGTCTCTGCTTGTCTACCGGCATCGCATGTTTCTGGGAATTGCTCCTCTTTAGAAACAGAAAAAAGACACGTAAGCCGTAAGCAGCAACACACGAGAAACACACAAGAACACATGCACAACACTTGAGAAGTAGGGCCTCCAGCACGTCACACTCTCTCTCGAAAAGCCTCCACAGAAACCGTTATGTTTTTCATTGGCAGCTGTAGGAGTAGTGGCTCGCCACAACATGTATCATGATCGTTTGCACTATCCTGGATGACCGCAATATCCGGTTGACAAAGTCGATCTAAGGGTTCAGGCAGCTTTGGCAAGCAGAGGGCTGGACAAGGCACGGGGAAGGACATCTCCTGGGAGAACTCAACCCTAAACCCAACCAGGTTGCCTTGCAGTTGTTCGCGTGATTTTACATCATCGTACTGCTGTCGCAGTTTTCATGTAGCCCTGGCACGCCGTGATATGTATGTTCTGTGTTCATCTTGCCCCCGCTGTGTACCCTACGATCACTCAGCTACGCCGCATGCTGCAAAACGTGTCATCCCGCAGCCGTGAATTCCAGAAGTCTCACCTCCGCCCTGGCATCCGTGCACCCGTGGTTATTGTGATTACTGTTGTATGAGTCCTGTTTCTTATTACAACGGACTTCATTATGAAAGCTGTATTACAGAATGTCCAGGTGGCTCTCCGGGACCATGAAATCAGCATGCTTGCAGGGGGCCTTGGCACGTTATTCCCACTGCCAGAACCGGCCTCGGGGGGTTTGGGGTTTATGGGTTCAGGGTTCCGGTCGGTAAGGGCAGCAGACGAGTCACGAGTCCCTTGTGAAAAAAAAGGGTTTCGGTCGTGGGGTTTCTCACTTTCAGAAGGTTTTTGGGGTTCCCTAAACCCTAAACCCTAAGGTTTGGACTTTGAGTTTGACGGTTTCGTGTTTACGGGTCAAGGCTTGGGGCTCAGGGCTTCGGGGCTAACTAAGGCTAAGGGCCTGAGGTTCATTCTACCCGTGGGCATCTACGCCCAACAAGCCTGGAAACTCAAAAACCCTAACTCCACAACCTTAAGCCCCAGACACTAAAAGTCATCGCACGACCCCAAACCCTAAACCCTAAACCCCTAAAACCTTGCGAGCAGATGTTTTCCAGTTGAACGCGAGAGACCTCGTCTGGCAGTGTCCGAGTTGCGAGAGCGTAAACCCCTAAAACCTGCAACCCAAAGCCCGCACCCTTTTATTCGCAGCCCTTCAGACCCCGCACTCGACACCCCTAAGACCCTGCAGGCCGCGAGGTTTTTGTTTTTTTAGTCTTGGGGCTTGGAGTTCAGGATCTTAGGATTGGAAGTAGGGTAGTTTAGGGTTCATGGTTTGGGTAGTTGCTGGTTTAGGGTTTAGGGTTAAGGGAGGGTATAGTTGTGAACGCCTGAAATCCGAGCTTTGTGTGAGAATGGCGGCAAATGTGCAAGTGTAACCATACGGGGAGCCCTTTCCCAGGTCGGTTCGCTCAGCAAACGCAACACCAAGGCTGCCAAAGAGGCGGTGGAGTTTTGGGTGTAGGGTTTAGGGCTCAGGGTCGATTGGGGGATTTTGGGCAGCAGTAACGCTCAGTGCTTGAAAATTCGGACCTTTCGCATTTCAGTACATCCAACCCCTTACTCTCAAAAGGCGCAACCCAGCAGCTGTTGGAACGGTCTAAACCCTGAACCCCTGAACCCCTAAACCCTATAAGCCCTAAACCCCTAAACCCTAAGCCCCAAACCCTAATGATAAACCTTGAACCGACGACATGCCGCCGCAAGGAGCAGTGCTCGAAGGGGAGCCGGTTGTTGCAGTCATATAAATATACAACTAGTAACTATGTTGTTATATTGAATATTCTTGAGTGTTTTAAAAATCACATATGTTCAACTATACTTATATTCACAGTTTTTGACATATATGTTCATAAACCCTAAACCCTAAACCCTAAACCATGCTATGCCGGGCAAGGCGCAAAGTTGCGTTCGAAAGAACTTCCGGGGTTCCGGGCTTTGGCTGCAGAGGGCAAGTTGGTTCAGACTGCTCGAAAGACTGGGTTCTTGTTCAGGGTTTAGGGTTTAGGGTTTAGGGTTCGGGTTTACGTAGGGTTCAGGGTTTAATTTCAGTTACCATAATAAAGAGACCATAGTATTTACTATGGATCCCTATTATGGCAACTTAGATTAAACCCCTTAACAAGAGCCCAGAAGATATTAGCCTTGAGCACCATGCCACGCCGCCTTGTTACTGATGTCTTCGTTGTCACGCTTGAAGTTCTGCCGATACAGTGGCAGTCCCCAGTAATTACTGGCAACATGGCCTGACTTGTATGTGCTGCCGTCCGGGTCTGCGTGATCACTATCTCCCCGCCCCCTTGTGTCACGTCTAAGTCTGAGCGGTCTTCCGCATTTGTCACGCAGCGCTGCCAAGCAGCTGGGCGTCGGGTTGGTATGGTAACCATGTGTGTTTCGTCGGCGTCCGCCGCCTTGTTCGGAATCGAATTGGGTGGATTGTTTTGTTGGCATGGCTGCTGCAAGCA
>CAJNDV010028991.1:19261-43741 GCA_905221635.1 Symbiodinium sp. CCMP2456 | reverse complement strand
ATACGGGGATGCGATCCTTTCACAAAACAATTACAAATTGGTTCCCATTTCTTTTCCCACCCGCTGTGAGCTTACACAGGCTACCACCCAAAATATTACGTTTTAGGGTTTAGGGCTGGCGCCCTCAATTTCCACCTCTGCCATGCCGTTCTTCCAGGTTTAGGGCTGGCAGTTCCCACCTCTGCCATGGCCGTGCTGCCCATTTTCGCGCTCTTCCAGCGAACGGCCAGGTCAAGGGGTGGCCAGGAGGGGGGACTTCCCTGCGAAAAAAAAGGGGCGCGCTCAGCCCTAGGGGCTGAATTTGACCATTCTCCAATGGCTCCACCCATTGTCCCTCCAAGTAATGGTGCCAATCACTGCCGGATATGCTCTGGGTCCAGCACCCTAGAAAAAAGGGTGGGTACGGCCTAAGCAGGCCTGGAGGGAATGTAGGGTTTAAGGTTTAAGGTTTGAGGTTTGGGGTTTAGGTTTTAAAATTGGGGGTTTAGGGTTTGGGATTTTGGGGTTTAGGGTTTGGGGGGGCATTCCGGCGGCATAGCAAGGAGGAGAACTTTGGGCTTACGATGTCCTAAGCCCCTGCGTAATATCCTTCAGAAGGATGATGACCGGGATCCTAACATTAAGGTCCTTAGAGCAAGGGGCTTTAATCATCAGGGGTTTATATTTCATACCAAACGTTGCGCAACCTGTGCCGCTGCAGCTGCACGTGGGGCCGTCGGCGCAGGCGGCGCCGGCAATGGCGCGGGTGGGAGAGCAGCAGGGAGAGCCTCAAGGACGCTGGAGGCTTTGAGGCTTTGAGCCTCAGAGCTTCTAAGTCTAAGAGCAATCAGAACGATTATTGCGACTACTACTACGTACTACTACTACGTACTACTACTACTACGTACTACTACTACTACTACTACTACTACTACTACTACTACCACCTACTACTACCACCTACTACTACCACCTACTACTACTACCCTAAACCCAAAACCCTACTTCTGCTATCTCTCAAAGACCGCCGTCCGGAGCCTCGTGGGCAAGGCCAGACTCCATCATCGCGGCCGCCTGCGGAAACCACAAAGAGGCTCTTCAGGGTCGAGGGTTTAGGATCGAAGGCTTAGGGTCGAGGGTTTAGGGTCTAGGGCTGTGGGTCTAGGGGTTAGGGTCTAGGGCTTAGGGTCTAGGGCTTAGGGTTGAGGGTCTAGGGTTTAGGGTGGGGCTTTAGGGTCTCGGGGGTCTTGCTCAAAGGCTTGTGGGGACTAGGGTGAATAGGAGATGAGGATGCGTTCTGTTGTTGTTGTTGTTGTCGCTGTCGTTGTCGTTGTCGTTGTTGTTGTTGTCGTCGTCGTCCTTGTTGTTGCTGTTGAGATTCGTGGGGCTATCACTGTCTGCAGCTTAATATGGAAGCCTCAATAACGTTCCTAATTCTTTTGATAGTTGAAAATCCCCCAAACCCTAGTCTAACTATTAAGGCCCCTATATAGTGCTCCAGATCCAAGACCTCTCTTGCACTTCGTCTTGAAAGATTGCCCGATTGCCTTACCCAGACCCCTGGGAGGATCTAAAAGTAGATAACCTAATTAGGGACCCTAACTACTAAAGGGTACTTTATAGGAACCCCTTAAGGGTATCTATTTTTGGGATCCTCCCGGTGGTCTGAGCACGAGACTATCCCAGAACCCGCAGGAACCTCCTAACTGAATTTCCTCTTCCTCGGCCAACTCGTACCTAGGAAGACAACTGTTTATGTAAGCCCCTGTACTCAACCTCCAAGGTTTAGGGCTTGGGGTTGAGGTTTAGGGTTCCAACTGGCTTAACTTATTTTTTTGTCGGGCTTGTGGGGTTGCAGATAGCGTTCACCTGTGCAGGTCCCACAACTACCCTGCATTATAATTACCCCAGAGATGTTGAAGGCTAGAAGGCCTGTTTTGCCCTAAACCCTAAGCACTAAACTCTAAACCCTAAACTGTGGATTTCCTGGTGGAGTCATGGGCTCAGGGTGGAGGAGCTGTCATGGTGCGGGTATGCAGAGCCCAAGACCTCGTACTTGCCCACAAGCTGATGTGTCAGGGTTTAGGGCTCTTTGGGTTTAGGGCTCTTAGGGCTCTTAGGGTTCTTAACTTAACTTTTTCGGTATTGGGCCGGCATTACTAGCGTATTTCGTCATGGCGGGATCCTTATTATGACATATTATTGCACACTCCTGCATCAAGCGGGATGGCTGTCTACGGCCCTTCGGAACAAAGCCTATGGTTTACATTCAGCACGCACACATCGACGTGAACCCTAAACCATCCTAACCCTAAACCAACCTAAACCCTAAAACCCTAAAACCCTAAACCCGAAACTTCATGCAAAACCCGGCATTTCTTCAGGCTCAAGCCCCACCTGTCCGGACAGCAAATGACACTGCAGAGCTTCGCACTCTTTCTTCACGCCGGTCGCCTCTCAAAGAAACGCTTCTAGTGCTTAAGGGTACAGGGTTTAGGGTTTAGGGTTCAGGGTTCAGGGTTTCGGGGTTAGGGTTTCGGGGTGAGGGTTTAGGGCTTAGAGGGAATAAGGGCTCGGGTTTAGGGATGACGGGCTAGCGTTTCGAGTTTAAGCTTTGGGAAGGTTTGCCGATATCCTTCATTAAGGATAGCTTGGTACCTATACCCACGAAAGCTTATAACCCTTGGATAATTGCTGCACTCCAAGCCCTAAACCCTAAACCCTAAACCCTAAACCGTATCCATCCATGAAAGCTCAATCGGCTCATAGTTCTTGTGTTTGGGGTTTCTACCCACCAGACGTTTGGGAGGACCTAAAAAGTAGATCCCCTGCGTAGGGACGGGAACTTTAGCGACAGGGCTTGCCGGTGAGAGACTAACTATACTGCGGAATGCTTGCAAGTAGTGCATACTATACTATACTGGAACATACTATACTACACTGTACTATACTATGCTATACTATACTATACCATGCTATACTATACTGTACTATGCTATACAATACTATACCAGACCATGCTACATTACTTGTAAGCCCAGAAGCCGAACTCCTTTTAGATACGCACCCTGAACAGGCTGACCCTTACGACAAGGATTCCAAGAAAGAGCACCCCTAATCTTTAAAAAACCGACACCCAAGAGCGGCAAACATCATTAAACCGTATGAAGCCCATTTAACATCAAACCAGAACCCGACACACGCCGTATGTAGCAAAATGTAAGCTCCGATGCTTAAAAGCGACACCCTTCAACACCCTGGAAGTCCGAGGTCACCTTGGCTTGCGAGCACAGCCTGCAGAAGTGTCGCACCTTCCCAATGGCAGCGCTTTGGAGTTTAGGGTTCGAAACGGTTTTCCCCAAGGCTCAAAAAAGCTTAAAGAAGCCTTATCGAATATGGTCTTTAGGCACAAAAGCCTTAAAATATGAGTCCTTAGAACCTTAGGGTTGGGGCTTAAACCCCGGAACCGCGCCCTCGCCTCCAACGATGAAAATCGAATAATTGTGGAAGGGTTGTGGTTGCATCATGTAGGGGCCTTAGTCATTAGAGTAGGGTTTTCGGGTATATTATTATACTGTAAGTATAATAGGAACCCCCCAAAATAGTAGAGGTAATTAGTTAGGCTTCTATGTACCGCTGGACCTACCCCATTGCCGGAGGCTGAAACACACGAGCAGATGCATCTAGGTTCCCCAGTACTGACCCCATACCCTAAACCCTAAATCCTAAACCCTAAACCCTAAACCCTGAGCCCCACAGGTTTCGCGGCTCCCGTGTTTTTGGGTGTCTCCTCGCCGGCACTGACAGGCAGAAAAGCTGTACCACCCAAACTCCATGCTCACCCCAAACCTTGAAATTCCCTGACCATAAGTCCCAGCCCAACACCCCAAACCAGAAAACTGTAGCATTGAATTTCAATCCCTAAACCCTAAACCCTACACCCCTAACCCCTAAACCCTAAACCCTAAACCCCTAAACTCTAAACCCTAAACCCTAAACCCTGAACCCTAAACCCTAAAACCATAACCGGAGCCTTTAACCCCTCGCCGACCCCGCAGGTCTTCACCCTCTCAGCTGTTCAGAGGCTCTCGTGGTTTGGGGCTTAGGGTTTAGGGGTTTAGGGTTTAGGGTTTAGGATTTAGGGTTTAGGGTTTAGGGTTTAGGGTTTAGGGTTTAGGGTCTGGGGCTTAGGTTTGGGGCTTAGGGTTTTGAGGGTGTAGGGCTTAAGGGGCTTAGATTTGTTAGGGGTTTAAGGCTTCACGGGCTTAGGGTAATTAAAATGATAGCTCATATTCGGGGACTGATAACCCCACTTAGAACTACCCCATACCCTAAACCCTCTGCCCATGAACCTCCAAGTAACAATGCGAAACCCCACACAAAGCGCAGCCTCCAGAGTCACCTACTTAAAGGTTCATGGGACGTTGTAACTTACGGTTTATAAGTGAGGTGACTGTACTGATTAACACATATAGCCACAGCTAACTTCTAAGAATTGCTGGCTAAGTCTCATAATCCTCGAAAATAAGCCCCTAAAGCCCTAAAGCCCTAAAGCCTAATACTAAAACCCTGAACTCCGCATGTCCTAAACCCTAATCACCTAATCGCATGATTGAAGGATTACACAGATTACACAAGAAACTGCAACACCTTCTGAAACACATGCATCCAATAAGCAACTAACCCCTCAAACCTACAAACCCGATAGAACCCTTATAAAACCGTTAAAGAAGTCGAGGAACACCTATTACAACAAAAACAAAAACTTCACCCTAACGCCCGCAGAGTTGTGGCACCGGCTGTGGTGGAGGATCGCAGGCGGCCTCCGCCCAAAACAGCTTCTGTCTCTGCCCGGAGCATGCTTGGAGGATCACGGGACTTAGTTAGTAGGATTATAAGTACCTTAAGTGGGGTTATATATAGATATAAGTATGGTAACCTTAGTTATAACCCTAGTTACTCAGTCCCATGACCCTCTAAGTGGGGATTTTACGCCGTTAAGGGCTTAAGGAGGCTTCGGGATCAGGGTTACGGGACATTTCCATTACCCAGACCACCGGAAGGACCCCAAAAATAGATCCCCTAATAACGCGGTTCCTGTAAAGTACCCTTTAGTATTTAGTGTTCCTACTTAGCGCATCTACCTTTATTTTCCCGGGGGTCTGGGCAAGGGTGCCTTAGGGGTTCATGAGGGTTTCCTGAGGTCCTTCCAGGGCTTGTTTTCAGGGTTGAGGGGGTAGGGTCAGGAGCGATCGCTCCGGACCCTAAACCCTAAACCCGGAAAACAAGCCCTGGAAGGACCTCATGAAACCTTCATGAACCCCTAAAACACCCTTACCCAGACCCCCAGAAGGATAAAGGTAGATACCCTAAGTAGGGGCCCTGACTACTAAAGGGTACCTTACAGGAACCCCCTTATTAGGAGATCGATTTTTTGGGATCCTCCCGGTGGTCTGGGTTCGATACCCTGGGAGAACCCTCAAAACCCTTAGCCCCATTAGTTCGGGTTTGGGGTTCGGGTTTAGGGTCCAGGGTTTGGGTTTAGGGTTTGGGGTTTAGGCTTAGGGTTTAAGGCTTAGGGCTTTAAACCCTAAACCCTAAACCCCTGGCAGGAACCCGTTAGCAAAATACCTTTGAGGAACCCTTAAAGGAAGCATTAACGCAACCCTTCAAGGAACCCTTTCAGGAAGCTAAGGCAACATTTAAAGAACACTGAAAGGAAGTCTTATGGGAACCCATACCGCAACCCTAATGTAACTAATGTAAGGGCCTTAGTAATTAAAAATAGTGTTTTCGGGCATTTTATACGATATTTATTATAAGGAACCCCCAAAACAGTCTTGGTAATTATCGGGGCGCCTACATTAAACCCTAAACCCTAAACCCTAAACCCTAAACCCTAAACCCTAAACCCTAAACCCAAACCCTGAACCCTAAACCCGAACCCCAAACCCTAACTAATGGGGGAGGCCGCTACACTAAACCCTAAACCCTAAACCCTAAACCCTAAACCCTTAACCCTACCTTAAACCCTAAACCCTAAACCCTAAACCCTACATTAAAACCTAAACCCTGAGCCCTAAACCCTAAACCCTAAACCCTGAGAGGAGGTCTGAAATACCGAGGAGCCCCTGCTCCGGCCACAACATCCGCCATGGTCCCTCCTTGCTGGGTCGGCGGGATTTTTGGGTTTTGGGTTTCGGATTTGGGGCCGGTTTAGGGTTTAGGGTTTGGGGCTTCGGATTTAGGGTCGGTCGGTTTAGGATTTAGGGTTTAGGGCTTCGGGTTTAGGGCTTAGGGTTTTAGGGTTTAGGGCTTAGGGTTTAGGGCTTAGGGTTTAGCTTTAGGGCTTTAGGGCTTTAGGTAGGGTTTCCAGAAAGCTCAATACCCCTTAGATAAGGAATCTCCTTGAAATCGTTTAAGGCACCTATAATATCTTCCTTAATGAGGGGGACATTGGGCTCTCTGGGTAGTTGAGGGGCGATGATCGCGTGTTAAACAGGATTCCTATGTTAGGGTTCCCATAAAGGTTGCTCTAAGGGTTACAACAAGGGTGACAAGTGTAGGAAACCGATGTTGTAGCGACAAAGCAGGGTTGTAGCGCCTGCCGGAAACTATTGTAATGTAAGTTGTACAAGACTTCACTCAGACATTATCGTTTTGTAGTGACAATCATTGATTTCATGATCCTCATCATCGTCATCACTATCACCATTACTACCTTCATCAACATCGCCATCAGCAGTCCGTTGTAAAATATGTTGCGCAAAGAGGCTAAAGCTCTGTGAAAGAACTGTGTTTTGGCTCACACAAGCCATCAAGGCTTGTGACTGTGCTCCTTATGCCAGAAATCTAAAAAAAATTTGTGCAGGATGTTGTATATGGCGGCAAACGCTGTAAATACTGGTTTCGGCATGCACGCACAAGGCATGAACGCTTGTGACAAAACGTCACGCCCAACATCCTCCTGCAGTATGTTGTACAAAGTGGAAAAAACTCTAAAAACACCAGCACTTTAAGCATGGTCGCGATTAGAACCCACAGCAAAAATCCCGGGACCCCTGCGTCCCCCACCCTAAAACCTTAATATATTTTCATGCCCTCTAAACACCTCCCCCCCCATCCTGGCCCCACTCCCAGAATCTTCAAATCCCTGAACCTTTCATCTCAAAACCTGAAATCCCTAAACCTTAACCCTAAACCCTAAACCCTAAACCCTAAACCCTAAACCCTAAACCCTAAACCCTAACCCTAAAAAATCAACCAGAAGTCTCCTGCTCTCGGAACCGGTGCCGGTTGGCGTAGGCGGATGTCTCCCCAACAGATTTGAGCCGCAGAACGCAGAGATCGTCCACGGGCAATACAGGGCAATAAAAGGAGCGTAAGACTCCGTACATCGGGGAAACAAAAGTGTTGACCTACTGGGCCTTTCTTGCCTTAAGACGGTCTTGCGGAGGAGCGGAGCACCGCAAAGTGCTATTTGCGTGGCCTGACCAGCAGAGTATTTTATACCCGCTTTGGAATTACACTACGTTAATGTTCCGGAGAGGAGTAGCCGGCGGGTCTTGTTAGCTAGGATTCTACGGGGGAATGGGCTTATGTTCGACAAAAGAGGGAATAGGTCAAACGGTCGTCCGACCGCAGTAGTTAAGGAAGATTCCATAGCTGATAAGGGATTTCAATATTCATACGCTCTATATGCATGTGGCAGCGGTGCAATGTGACACCCCTCGTCACTGCCATCAGCCCACGTCCAAGGAGAAACCATTGATTTACAGCCTAAGGATTACTTAATGGTTATAGATCATGTAATGTAAATATACTTATCATGCCCCTAAACCCTAAACCCTAAACCCTGACTATGTACTTGGCTCTGACCTTACTTTCGAAGTCCCATGATCTGCTGGCATAACATAGGGGCCTTGATTATGTCCAATGACGTGTTAGGGTATATTATACTGCGAGTAGAATAAGGGACACTAAGGAATAATACTGGTAACTAACTATGTGGACCCTAAAGTTTAGGCTTCACGATTAAGGGCTTGCACGTCGCCGGCTGCAGAGATCCGCTCTTTTGCTTGCTGCGGCGAGACGCGCGTACTACAGGAGCCCAGGAACGCAGACAAGAACAAGAAGGCAAACCGAGGGGCAGCTTTGAAAGGATGAACAGGGCTCCTTTAAGAGTGCTCTAAGGGCTATGTAGGGGTTTGATGTACGGGCCTGAGTAGTCAGATTACAGTTTTGGGGCATGTCGCTGCAATCCCAAATAGGGAACCCAGAGGACTCTTTATACTGCGGTTGATGCTCTAAATCCTGCATTACTTAAAGGATCATGGGACTTAGTAATTGGGGTTATAACTAAGGTAACTATACTTATAACTCCAATTAGGGAACTTATAACCTTACTTACTAAGTCCGATGATCCTCCAAGTACCCACAAGAAGGAATAGACCATCATTCCCCCAGTTCACGGTTCTTAAGGTAACGCAGGATATATATCATCAACAGTAGTCAGGGTTTAGGGTTTAGGGTTTAGGGTAGTCATTCCGAACCCTATGTTATTGTGAAGACCTCACCGCTGAAGTGACCCTCGACTCAGGATGACATCCAGTATGCCGTGCAGGTCCAACAGGATTCAGCATCACTACTACTACTACTACTACTACTACCACTACTACTACTACTACTACTACTACTACTACGACTACTACTAGGACTACGACTACTACTACTACGACTACTACGACTACTACGACTACTGCGACTACTACGACTACTACGGCTACTACGACTACTACGGCTACTACGACTACTACGACTACTACGACTACTACGACTACTACGACTACTACGACTACTACGACTAAGACTAAGAGTACGACTACGACTACGACCACGACTACGACTACTGCCAATACCATTGCCAGCATGTTAGTTACTACCGTTTCCATCACTACTACCACTACTACTACTACTACTACTACCACCACCGCCGTCTGTTCTTCGGTTCTGGCCTGGGGGCATGCGGCACAGAAAGTGTTGCCAGAGGGACAACGGCCTGATGAGTTGGCCAAAACACGTTCTGATCAGCACCATTTTGTGCTGAATTCAACCCAGAGACTCCAATATTCCTTAATTAAGGAATATTCCTTAAATTATAGTAGGATCCTTAATATGATTTAAGGTATATTCCTCAATTTTGGGATATTGGAGTCTCTGGGAACAATGTAACAATGTTGTAGCTCCACGCTGCCTGCTGCAGGCATGCAGAGGCTAATTATTCTAGGCCCAAGCCTTTCTTCAGAATGTCTGCTCTGATATCTTGGCTGACTGCTGAACCCCTCCTTAAAATTAAAATTTTTAGCCTACTTAGTCTAGTTCAGATACAAGCCCAAAAACTTAAAGTCCTAAGAGCCAACCAGAGATATAATTAGCGGCAGCGGTACTCTTTCAACACGAAGTCGCTTGCTCAGCAGGCCTGATGCGCGTATGCGATGTCGTGTGTGGCTGCTGCTTAGAGGATCATGTAGGTTAATAACTACTGTAACCACACATATATAATTATAACCCCACTTAAGGTACTTATAACCCTACTTACTAAGTCCCATGATCCTGCAAGTGGATTTCTGGCTCGCACCTGAGGGGTATGCCTTCGCAGCATGGAGCTACTCTGCAGCAGGCAATCTCAATATAGGGGCCGCAATAATTCGAACAGGGTTTCGGTATATTCTGCTACATTGAGAGTCGGGACTAGACGGTGAAAAAAAAAACGAATTTGGGCTACATTACACTAAGTTCATAGTCGGTACTATAGTAATAGAGATGTCCGCACGAATTTTTTCGGGCCCCTAAATATGAAGCTTCTCAGCTTGAGAGCGGCTGGGGGAGGGCGAGCCCCCAGACTCGAGAAGTAGAGACTAAGCTGAGGAAGGCCTGAAAGCTTTTTTTGTTGAACTCCTTTTTCCGAAGCCCCAAAGGTAAGGCCTGAAGGTTTAATGTAGGGGCTTTGATAATTAGAACAAGGTTACTAGCCCCCAAAACAGGCCACTAAATTATGGCTTTGGGGGCTCGGGTCAACATAGAAGCCTGACTCCTAAACCCTGAACCCTACACCCCAGACCCTAAACCCTGAACTGCCCTAAACTCTAGACCAGGGGTTGGGGGGGGAGTTCTAAACGGCAAAACATGCTAGGGAAGCCCAAGGAGCAATAATTGTAGATGACTATGTGTCACCAACCGTTTAAGCTTCTAAATTGCAGGGTGTAGGGCTTCTGTCGTTGATGGCTAGCGCCTGCAACTCTGCACCTGAGCTAGGACCATAAATGTCGTGGCACTGCTCCGGCTACTACTTCTGCTGCAGCTGCCTGCCCTGCTACTACGACGACGACACCACTATTGCCACTTCTACCACCACTACTGGGACTGCCGCGACTACCATTGCCACCACAACACCACGACGACGACTACTACTGGTAAATCCTGTTAGAACGCTGGCCATCGTCATCATCATGGCCGTCATCAACTCTTAACATTCATGAATCATCATCGATCATCATCATCATCACCGTCATCATCATGATGGTGACCATCATCGCGATCAAACCCCAAACCCGATTGAATCTCGAGCGCTGGGGCACAAGCCTATCTATAGAGGGCTCCGAACAAGACCAGGGCTCCACCCCAAGCTTTAGGGTTAAGGGAGGTTTTCGGGTTTAGGGCTTGGGCCTTAGAGTTTAGGGGTGTGGGGGTTTGGGGTTTAGGGTTTGGGGTTTGCCGTTACAGAGTTTAGGGATTTTAGGGTTAAGGGTCTGGAAATCCTCCTTGGTTCAAGTAGCCTCAGAATGGCTTGCTTTCTTGCGGGGGCTTCGCAGGCTCTATATGGAAGAAGGGGTACTCGAAATCATGGGCAGTTCTGGCTACTCCGTAAAACACGGGGCCTTCAACTAGTTTAAGGCAGATCGGGCCCCCCATAATTTGCCCACCTTTCTAGGGACTTATGAAATCCGAATAAGGAGCCCCAAAAGGTCGGCTTTATAGCTTGAAAGGGTCCAGGTATACCTTACATCGTTAGGGTTTTAGGGTTTAGGGTTTAGGCTTTAGGGTGGTGGTTTAGGTTTTAGGGTTTAGGGTATACTTCAAATCACTCCAATGGGGCCACTATAATTCAAGGTATATACTCCTTTCTGAAGGGGCCCTCGGATCAGAATTCATGGCGCTCCTTGCATTCAGGGTGCCCTCAGTACTACGAAGGGGGGTGCTGGGGATTAGAAAGTTGCCTGGCTTGGGGACGTTAGTTGTGGCGTGTTGCGTTTAGGATTCTTATTAGGGATTTGATGGGAGAGCCCTGATCTTGATTTTTGCCCGGGTTGGAAAACTAAAGTCTCGCTCAACGCCTCTGCCTTGTCGCACCAGTGCCGGACATTTCCCTAGAATCTTCAGATCACAGTTTCTCAAGGTTTGTGGTTTAAGGTGCAGAGCTTATGGTTTAGATTGTAGGGCTTGCAGCCTCCCCGAAACCCTCATTCCAGTATATGAGCTGTAGGCAATACCGGTACGGTGAGCCACCGGCACTCTTAAACCCTAAACCCTTAACCCGAACAGTTCTAATATAGGGCCCTAATAATTAGAATATGGTTTTGGGGTCCATTGTACTATAATCATAATAAGGAGCCCCCCCAAAATAGTATTGGTAGTCATAAAGGCCCCCTACACCTTAAACCCTAAACTGCCGAGAGTGCCGCTGACCACTTGCATGGGTGCTCGAGGCCCCCACTGACCCCCCGCTATACGGGGACGGACATGACTCGGCTACGCCTCACACAGGACACGAATTGGAAGGCTTGTGGCTACAGATTCCAGGGGTCCCGCGGCGTTGACGCAACCTCTCAAGAAAACACGGCTTTCGGATCGCCGCCCTGAAATCTGGGTTACCAAACTGGCAGAATACAGATTTTCGGGTCCCCCAGGGCTTCTGGGCTCGGGGGCGGCCCGGGGGTTTTCAGTGACCCAGACCTGCCGTCACTGATTGGTTCCGAGGGGCGAAGTGTTTATTGGGAACCTTCCTTCTCGTCGAGTGGCCGGCACAGGCCGCCAGGACCCACAACCCGACACAATCCATCCCAGCTGTGGCTTGCTGTGAAAAGCCTTTCCGCGCAGAACTGCGAGGGGAAGCAGAGAGCAAGGAAGCCCCCCTTAAGGGGGTTTGGGGGTGAGCTCTACACCCTAATTGAGAATAGTTGGGGTGGTTGGGGCGGGACTACATGCTGACGCAAGCGCGCGATCAGTGGGTGCACCCCTATTGCGAAAGTTAAAAGGCGCACCCACCGCGTGTGCAGTGCACACTGTATACACACCCTGAACCCTATACCCAAACCATAAACCCTAAACTCTCTTGAGGCCCCTATATTACTTCAAAACAAGACAAGGCGTCAAGGCGTCGAGGCATCGCAGGGTGGCACAGGCAAGACCCTCAAACACTGTGCGTGCAGTTCCTACGGCCAGGGAACGATATAAACTTTAGGGCCTATAGGGTTTAGGGTTTAGTGTTGAGGGTTTCGGGTTGGGGCTTAGGGTTTGGGTTTAGGGTTTAGGGTAAACTTTAGGTCTTCAGCTTGAGGACCTTAGGAAAACTTTTGCACAAGGCTGCGAGACATGTTCGGACTATCTTCGTCTCTGTCGATTTTCGTTTAAGGTATAACTATTCCCTAATTAAGGGGTATTGGGCTCTCTGGGTGAAATTATATTACTATGATGTTCCGGACGGAGGAGGAGTCTAAGGGAGAAAGGGGCTTGCAAGGTCTTCAAGAGCAACATGCAGGAGTGCGACGAACTTTCTTCCTGCTGCAGTATGCTCCTGCGCCAGTACTACTCCATGAGGTCTATAATCATATGAAAAGATGTCGCCCCAAAACCCTATTGAAGTTATTAACGCCCCTAAAATACTCTCTCTACTATTGGCAAATATTGCGACCCCTACATTAAACCTTAACTCTAAGCCCTAAGCCCTAAATCTCACACCCCTAAACCCTAAACGCTATAAGCCCGAAGCCCAAAAACCCTAAACCTCTAAATCCTAGACCCTAAACCCTAAACCCTAAACTTTGCACCCGATACCTGTGCTCAGGAAGCTGCAGGGCACAGGGGGTCCCCAAGAAAAGGCAAACTACTGCAACGCGCACTGCTTGTCCTGGCACAGGTTTTGGGGTGTCGGGCTTTGGGTTTGGAGTTTAGGGTTGAGGGTTTAGGGTCTTCGGTTCAGGGTTTAGGGTTTAGGGTTTCGGGTTTCGGGTTCAGGGACTCTACTCGCGACAGGGTATGTCGAGGTCTTGAGAACTAGAGCAAACCTTTAAAACTAGAACTTAGGGTTTATGATTTAGGGTTGTGTTACTGTATGAAAAGTATGAGTCAATGATGACTCGACTTACATGACCCTGGGACTTGGTAAGCAAAATTAGAAGTATCTTCGTTCGGAGTGTGCGTGTTTCGAGCTATGGCTAGTTGATTTTTCAGCCCCGATTCCCGGCTCCAGGCTTCCAAGATTTAGGATGTTGAGGGTCTTTGGGATATAGGCCTAAACCCTGAACCCTAAACCCTGAACCCTAAATCCTTGGGGCTTTGGAGTTTCAGGTCCCGGGTTTCACGACTTATGGGGGTAGGGCTTCAGGAACTCATGCTTACATTGGCTGGAACAGGGAAGAGTCACTGCAAGGAACGCTATCCATACCCTCACCGATTATGACGGCTGCCAACAGTACCACTTCTTTTGTTAGAGTTATAGTCCCGGTAGCCCACCTGCACGTGCCCAGAAACCCTCAAGTACTCCGAATCCCTGCTTGAAGCATCGTGGGACTTATTAACTCGGGTTATAAATAAGGTAACCATTGTTATTCAATGGAATATGCATATTTCCCCCCACCTAAGGCACTTTACTTGCTCACTCCCACGATCCCCCCAAGTATTGAAACCCACCACGATGGCAAACACCTCCTGGTTGGGCTTAGAACCCTTACTTTGAGGTTCATGGGTAGAAAAATCAGTGGGGCTGTAAGTCGGGTAGTCATGATTAAAACTCATATTAGGGCACTTTTAACCCCACTTATAACTACCCATGAACCTCCACGTAACCTAAAGTTTTTCCAGGTCGACTGAACATGTCCGATGCCCTGTCCTTGAAACACTTCGCTGTTGCATAGACATGAGTGCCAAGTTAAGTCCTCCAAAACCGCGTAGCAAAAAAAGCCTGAATGATTGATCAGACTATTCCCCCTAAACCCTAAACTCATCACTATACAAAACATAATATAGCCCCAAATCCCGCTTCCATTGCTACAGCCCCATATCAAATTCCGGTAAAGCCCTTGTAGGACCCGTATACGAACCCTGCAAATCCCTTTCAAGGAACCCTATTCCCATAATGACGGCCACTTTGTACCACCGTATTTTCGCCCAGTCCTCGTTGACCAGCGGCTTGTCAGGAATCGCTGCCCCCGGAGGCAGCGGTTGGCCAGCCCTCACTAGTACAGGGGCCTTAATACTGTTGATGATAGAAATCCTGCATTACCTGAAGGACCAGAAAAAAATCCTGCATTACCTGAAGGACCCGAAACTGTGGGAATTGTGGTATGTTCCTGATTGTGGGCAATGCAGGATTTATATCATCAACCGTAGTTTGTGCTGCCTGGGACGTATAGGGTACAGGGCTCCTTTACTATAAGGGCTGTTGTAAGGTCGTCATGCAGGGGCGTTTTGGGGTACGTTATACTGCAAGTATATCAGGGCCAGAAGGGAATAACAATATTAAACAAACTTTCTGGCTTCTGTATCACTTGAAGGTTCCTGGGTTGTGATAAGAAGAGGGTTTAGGGCGTTTAGGGTTTAGGGTTTAGCCCTTACCCGGGACACGCGGATATGAGTAGAATCACCGTACCTATAACCCCATCATGCAAGTCGTCCACTGTCCCTCTACGTACGGAAAAGAGGCGCAGGGCTTCGAGAGTGTAGTACCAGTACCAGACGAGTGGTTTACAAGCATGCAGGGTCTAGGGTTATCGTGAGAACTCGGGACTCATGGTTTTGGTGGGGTTATTGGCATAAGGGGCTCACGTCTCGGGGTGCAAACGCATTGACTGGGTTCTTGTTAAGGGATGTAATTTGAGTTGCTGTAATAAGGAAACCATGTTATTTACTATAGATCCCAATTATGGTAACTTAAATTAGACTCCTTAACAAGAACCCAACCCTTAACCCTAAACCCTAAACCTAAAGCCGTTGAGGGTTCAAGGTCCTCCGAGGTTTATAAGCATTAAAGGGCTCCGGGCGTTTAGGCTTTACCGGGTTACCCTCGCCCTAAACCCCTAAATCCCCAAATCCCCAAACCCGTAAACCCACAAATTCCCAAACCCCTAACCCCCTAAACCCTCAAATCCCTAGACTTTAAAAGCCCCAAACCCCTAAACGCCTAAATCCTTAAACCCCCAAACCCCCTAAACCCCCAAACCCCTAAACCCCCAAACCCCAAAGCTCCTGAACCCCTAAAAACTCCCAAGCCCCTAAACTCCTAAGCCCCTAAACTCCTGACAACCCTAAAATCCTGAACCCCTAAACTCCTAAGCCCCTAAACTCATGAACCCCTAAAAGCTCCTAAGCCCCTAAACTCCTAAGCCCCTAAACTCCTAAGCCCCTAAAAACTCCTAAGCCCCTAAACTCCTAAGCCCCTAAACTCCTGACAACCCTAAAATCCTGAACCCCTGACAACCCTAAAATCCTGAACCCCTAAAATCCTAAGCCCCTAAACTCCTGAACCCCTAAAAACTCCTAAGCCCCTAAACTCCTAAGCCCCTAAACTCCTGAACCGCTAAAAACTCCTAAGCCCCTAAACTCCTAAGCCCCTAAACTCCTGAGCCCCTAAACTCCTAACAACCCTAAACTCCTGAACCCCTAGACCCCGAAGCCCCTAAACCCCCTAGGCTTGGGCACAGACCAGGGGTCTTCTTCCACGTGGATGCCAAAGACTTTGATTGGCTTGGATGGCCTTAGAAAAAAGGGGTCAGAGTTTAGGGTTTGGGGTTTAGGTTTTAGGGTCAGATTTTAGGGTTTTGGGTTTAGACTTTGGGGTCAGAGTTTAGGGTTTTGGTTTTTTTGGGGGGTCAGATTTTCGGGTTTAGGGTACAGGCTTTCGGCTTTAGAGGATCGATGGTCTAGGGCTTAGGGTTTAGAGGGTTGAAGGTTCAGGGTTTAGGGCTTAGAGGATTGAGGGTTTAGGGTTTAGGGCCTTAGGATTTATGGGCTTTAGGGTTGGTCCAAAGTCTTTGGGTTCAGGACGTAGGGTTTGGGGTTTAGGGCTTTGGGTTTAGGGTTTAGGGTCTTAGAGTTCAAGGTTTAGGGTTTAGGCTTCGGGGTTTAGGGTTTAGGGTCCTAGAGTTCAGGATTTAGGGTTTAGGGTTCAAGGCACTTAGAAAGCATCATCTGCGATTTGATGTCCTGTACGTTTGCTGCACATAAACTCATGTAGTCAAACCGGATTTGCGGACCAGCTATCTTAATCTTATAAACACAGTTATGAATAAACAAATACACAAATAAAAAACATATACATATGTGCGTAGATATATATATATATATGTATGTATAAACATACATACATACATACATATATATATATATATATGTATATATATATATATACATACACATGTATATTATATATATAGAGAGAGAGAGAGAGAGGATTGGGGGCCCGAGAATCATCGGCATCAGCTGTCCTTGGAGTTTCTTGCCGGGCACTTTTCCTGCGCGTCGTCGGTGTTGCTCTCTTCTAGGGGGGCAAGACCGCCTGAGCATCGTCGGCATCCTCCGTTTAGGGCTTAAGGTTTAGGGGCCAGCAATCGCGGCATCATCTGCCCTCGGCTTTGGTTGCCGGGCCCTTTGCCCATGATAGCCCATGCATCATGTGCCGCACCTCGAGGGTTAATGTGTCCCGAGCGAGCATCATCTCCATCATGCATTCTGCGCCTTCCCCGCTGACGCCATCCCTACTATATAAGGCGTTTAGGGTTCAGTGTTTAGGGATCTCATGATGCTGCCGGGAGCCCTACTTTATAAGGGGTTTAAGGCTTTAGGGTTTTAGGGTTTGGGGTGTAGGGTTTAGGGTTTCGGGTTTAGGGTTTAGGGTTTAGGGTTCACGGTTTAGGTTTAGGGATTAGGGTTTAGGATCTAGGGCATCATCTGTCCTTGGCTTTTCTTGCCGCACCCTCTTTCCCGTCATCTGACCTGCCTTCTCCGAGAGGCGAGGTGGCCCGAGCATCATATTACACTACATTCTGTTACACCATTTCACTATACCCAAATTCTGTTATATGTCAGGTTATACTATAGGTTACGTAATCTTTCATCATGTATTATATTATATTGTATTACATATTGTGATATTGTACTATATGTTATGCTTTTTTCTACGTCGGCACCCCCCGCAAGTGCTTTCCATGAAGGCACCCATAGTTTGGTGCAACATCGGTGTCTTCTCAGCCCAAGAAACATCTACTCATCCTCGCTCCAAGTTTGAAGGGTGCGGAGCTTTTGATTCTGGGTTTAGGGTTTAGGGTTAAGGGTTTTAGGGTTGAGGGTTTAGGGTAAATTGCTTCGAGTCCGGCAGGTTGGGCGCTAAACCGAGTGTTTCTCAACATGCTGAAATGCCGAACCCGAGAAAATGAACCCCAGGGTTTAGTTTTTAGGGTTGGTGTAGTATGCTCTTCACAACGGGCTGTCAACCACTTCCTCACGCCTTTCAAAAGACATTCTTGAAGCCGAAGCTCGGTAGAAGCTGACAAAGATTCACCCTAAACCCTAAACCCTAAACCCTAAACCCTAAACCCTAAACCCTAAGATAGAGGGTTTAGGGTTTGGGGACTCCAAAACCCGGAGGACAGTCAAACCAAGATTTCCAAAATCCCTCGGAGAGCCTGCAAAAACACAGTTTTCTTGAGTGTCTGGCAAACTACGGAAGAATCCTGTTGTTAGACTTCAGCCTCAAGTTTAGGATTTAGGGTCTATTGCCAAAATGAAGCGCGTAATGTAGGTGCCTACATGATTACCAATACTATTTTGGGGGGGGGTCCTTATTATAACGAAGGTATCATGGGACCCAAAACCCTATTCTAATTATTAGGGCCCCTATATCACTGGGTTGCTCTTTACTACCTTGCTAAAATTATAACTTTTAGTACCCCTAATATCAAAAAAGGCTAATCCTAAAAGTGATAAAGCTCTAAAGTGACTGTAAAGTTCAACCAAGATCATTGGACCATTGCATGCAGCATGCCTGAACCCTCGTGTCCACCCCAAATCCCTGCTTGGGGCTTGCACCTGTCGCCCTTCACCTGGCTACAAAGTCGAATGACAAGGGACGAGGATTTTGGATAAGAGCTAAACCCTAAGCCCTAAACCCGTAAACCCTAGACCCAAAGCCCTGAACCCCGAAACCCTAAACCCCTAAACCCCTAAACCCCTAAACCCCTAAACCCCTTAACAAACAAAACCCTAAACCCCTAAACCCTAAACCCTCAAGGACGCTTATGTGTGTTTTAAAAGAGAATCTGCACGGTTGGAGCTCTTCAGCGTTCCTTCACGGGTTCTACGAGGGTGCCTCTACTTGTTTTATAGAGCTTTATGGCTATATGGCTTTAGGGTAGTGTTTAGGGTTTAGGGTTTAGGGTGTTATAGGGCTGAGGGGTTTATGACTATATGGCTTTAGGGGTTTGCGGTTTGAAGGGTGCTTGAAGTGCTTGGCACGTAATATACGGGCGTTAGTAGATAGACTCGTGTTAGAGGTAGATTATAGGACAGCGACGAGAAGGAAAACTAAGGAACAGCATTGCTAACTATACGCCCTTATACAACACCCTAGAAGCCCAGATAAAGCCCTGTAAAACTTCTCTGAAACCCGATTATGTAAAGACCTAAAGAAAGACTCGAAAAGCAATGTAAGGCTCTTGCAAAGCCTTCTCAACGCCGTATACACCGATAGACCTCCTATACAACCCTTCACAGCACCAAAGAAACCCCTTATCGCCCCCATGAAACCCTATCTTATGCCGTGCACCCTAAACCCTAAACACTAAACCCTAAACCCCAAACCCTAAACCGTGCATGGGCCCGGGTCGAAGAGCCACTAATAAAAGTAGTGGTAATACGAATAATACCAATAAGAATGAAAACAATAATTCAAACACTAACGCTTATAATAACCATAATGTTACCCACAAAAAAGGGGCCTTAATAGTCAAAATAGAGTTTGGGGGAGGTATCTTTATGCGAAGGAAACACAAGCAAACCTAAGAGCAACGGAAATTTGTCAGAAAGCAAGAGTCCACCCCTGCTGTATATAATCCTGGTGTTTAGGGTTTAGGGTTTAGGGTGGCCACGTCCCATCGATCGGAGCGAGAGTCGGGTTTTACCTTAATAAGTAGAATAGGGTGTTGGGGTATATTATACTCTTTCTCATAATAAGGAACCCCGAAATACGATGGGCAATTATTGAAGCTTCCATGTTACCCTAAACCCTAAACCTACCCCAAGGGTCCAAAGGACCCAAGAATCAGGCACTTAGGGTTCGGATAGTAGTTAGGTAAGTTACTCTTTGGGAGAGTATATGATTATTAACTACTTGGACCCTTAGGACCCTAAACCCTCAACCCTAAACCCCAAACCCTAAACCTTGTAATTGCGGGTTTCGCCGGGATTTTGGTTCGGGATGTTGGCGTTGATATTGAAGCGGTGGGCTTCCGCGATATAAGGTTTGAGGATTTGGGTTTGAAAGGCTTCGGCATTTAGGCTTTAGGGTTTCGGGTTTAGGGTTTAGGGTCTAGGGTTTAGGGTTTAGGGTTTAGGGTTTAGGGAGCCTGGGGGCTGCATTTAGGAATTTGGGGCTGCGGGTTTAAACGTCCTAGGCCCCTCAAACGCCTGTCAATCCACGCATGCCATGAAGCCTTGAAGCCTAACCCGGAATCTACCGGAACCCGAAACCCTGAACCCCAAACCCTGAACCCTAAACCCTAACCAGTATAAAGCGACCTTATACCTGCCGCAGCCAAATAAGTCCCCGCCTTCACCTGCTCGATCTCTCGCAAAGTTGCGAGGTCCGACTCCTGCTGGTGAGGATGCTGCTTTGGGTACTCAAAGTTTAGGGTTTAGGGTTTAGGCCCACATACAGTAACATTTTTTTGTAGGGCACAATGGGGCGGCGTGGTCAGTGTTCGAACCAGCCCTGAACCCCAAACCGTATAGTGCCCTTATTGTAGCCGTTATAGGAGCCTTGCAGAAACCCTTGGAGAAGCCTTCAAGGCACCCTGGTGGGCTCTGGACTGTGAACCTCAATATTTCCAGGTCCGCCTGCTTTCGAGCAGATGGAAGCAAGGACGGCAAAATGCAACCGCGTGCATCTGCATATAAGGAGCCTCAGCTCGCAGAATCCTGCAGGACAGCACGCCGGACACAACGGCTGCACCGAGGCTACACCGTAGCCGCCGAACCCGCCGAACCCGGGAATGCAGGACCGATCTGGCTCGGTGAAGTTTAAGCGGTGGTGCCTCGCACGTGACCAAAGGCTCCACTTCAGAGGCGGTTAGGGTTTAGGGTTTAGGGTTTAGGGTTTAGGGTTTAGGGTTTAGGGTTTAGGGTTTAGGGTTTAGGGTTGCTTCCCTGCTAGCTTAGGCCTTCCCTTCGTCACGCAGGCTGATTAGGGCTTGAGCCCCTGAACGTGCGAAACGCCAAGGCCCTGAAACCCGCAAGCCTCACATTTTTTCGAATCCTCTCTTGCGGTTTGGGGGTTTATGGTTCCTCTATGCCTTTCTCTAAAGGGCTACTTTAAAGGATCCCGGCTTGGGTGTTTCTGGTTCCTACGTTTGGAAGACCCAACGAGCCCAATACCGCTTAACTAAGGAATATATCTCAAACTATAGCGGCCTTAATATTTTGATTTAAGGTCTGTTCCTTACTTCAGGGGCCCCTTGGGCTCTTTGGGACCGCCGTCCACTTGAACTGGAGGCTTCTCAATATTACGGGCACTTCATAAAGGCCTCCGATGGAGGTCATCGCAGTCTTGGGCTGCTGGAAGTGTTGTGATGCTTATCTATATACAGTTTAGGGTTAGGGTTTAGGGGTCTAGGGTTTAGGGTACAATATCATAGAGTCCTACATAGACTAATGGAGGAGCCTTAATAAGAATAGGGTCTTTTGGGTATATAATCGGATAACTTTAATACGGAACCCCCAAAAGATTATAGGCAATGTTTTCAGGCGCCTATATTCGACCGCAACAACAGCTTCCAAGCAGCACTAGCTTCGCACAACCCCGAACCTCGCTCATGAAGCAGAGAACCCGTTGTAGATCCCTTTAACGACTATAAACCACCAAACCCCTGAACCCTAAAACGCACAGCCAAAACTCCAAAGGTTGCAAGCGCCCCAAACCTTGACCTTGAGATCTAAGCCCTAAACCCCAAGCCGTCTAAACCACCAACAACATCGGCATTTCACACATGAACTTTGGGGTGCAATGGTTAATGTTGAAAACAGGGGTCTAAGTTCTAAGTAATTAGAATAGTAGGCCCTATTGGGTAGTATAATATACCCCCAAACCCTATTGAAATTCTGAAGGCCTCTATAACTATACCTTTATATCCCCGCAAGTAGACTAATTCGTCACTTGAGGCCAAGGCTGCCGGGGCAAACAATGCAGGCTTTGAGTGGGCTTGTTTTCGAGAGGGGGGATCGTTGTTTTGGGTTTGGTGGGTTTTGCGGGGGTTTGGGGTTTCGTGCGCTTAAGTCTTGGATGGTTTAGGCTTTGGGTTGTCTAGCGGGCTTTGGGCTTGGGTTTTTGTTTCGGGCTTGGTGAGTTTGGTGGGTGCGGTTAGGGTTTAGGGTTTAGGGTTTGGTGTTGGGCTTAATGCAGGCCTCTGATTACTAAGCCTCCTCCCTGAAAAATGAGTATGATAGGGATCCCACCATTACGGCCCCTAAGCCTAAACCCTAAACCCTCAAGCCTATAGTAGGGCCTTGCAACCCTAGTCCTAAACCCCTAGTCGATACTCAGGGTTCATATGGGTAGTTCTCTAAATCAGGGTCCCTTCGGTCTTAGGTCCCCAAAATAGTCCGGCAACCTCATTAAAAGGTACCCTAAAAGGGACCCTAGTTAAGAGAACTACTCATATCCAGTTCTACTTCAAACCCTAAACCCTAAGCCCTAAACCCTAAACCCCAAGTGAGGAAGAAGTAAGGGGTCGAAGCAGGTTTGAAGATTTCTGGTTCGGGGTTCAGGGTTCCTAAACCCTAAACCCTAAACCCCAGACCCTAAACCCGAGGGTTTGGGATGTAGGCTTCGGGGTTTAGGGTTTAGGGTTTAGGGTTTGGCATGTGGTTTGGGTTTACTTCAGGTTGCGCTGGTGAGGCTTTACGGAGTCAGAGTGTTGTGGGTGCAGGGTGCAAGGCCCAAGAAATATATAGGGTAGTTCTCGAAATTAGGGTCCCTCTTTAGGTCCCCAACATAGTACGGCACCCTTACTTAAAGATACCCTAATTTAGAGAGCTATCCAAAAAGGGCTGAGGGTGAAGGGTTTGGGGCTTTGCGTTTGTTTGTTTGCTTTTTGTTTTAGGGTGCCCTTTTCCGTCCGTCTGCATGTAGTCCCAAGGCTACACTCTCAAGCGGGGTTTAGGGTGTAGGGTTATAAAGTGTAGGGTTGTGAGTTTGGGAAAAACCCAAACCCGGTACCGGAACAAAGACGGCCGTCGGGACCACACTGGCCCGCACCATGTCAAGCCTTCTGAGAAGTCCCCAACTGCTGGTATGGTATAGTATAGTACAGTATAGTATAGTATAGGATAGTATCGCATCGTATAGTATAGTACAGTATAGTCCCAACATACCCTGCAACACGCCCTTGAGGGCTCTGCCCTATTCCTTCTGAGACGCGATAGAAACCCTAGAAAGCCCCAGACTCCACAGTCTTAGGGTCTTAGGGTCTTAGGGTCTTAGGGTCTTAGGGTTTAGGGTTTAGGGTCTCAGGGTTTAGGGTTTAGGGTCAAGGGGCTAGGGTTTAGGGTTTAGGGTTTAGGGTTTAGGGTTTACATACCTGAACCCTGAACCTCAACCCTGAACCCTATAAACCCTAAACCCTAAACCCTGAAGTTTAGGGTTCAGGCTTTATAGGGTTCAGGGTTCTATAAAGAGTTTAGGGTTTTGACTTATTACTTATGGCTGGTTGCTACGAGAGGTACTCTGCGGGGCTTCATAGACCTTACGGACGAAAAGATCCCTAAATGGGTTTAGGGTTTAGGGCTTCAGGGTTTCGGGTTTAGGGTCCATATATATATATATATACACACCATATAAGGATTCATGATGCAAGTGAATAGGACCCCTATTTTCAAGGGTCATTTGCCCCTTAAGGGATAAAACGAACCAAATTAGGGGTCCTACCCTAAACCCTAAACCCTCAACCCTAAACCCTAAACCCTAAATAAGGGCTTGTAGGTCTCAAGCTCTTTGCCATCCACGGCATAGGGCTATGAGTTTAGGGCTTTAGGGTTTAGGGCTTCCTCTCAAGTCAATTCGGGTTTGATAAGATTTTGTCAGAAGGCTCCGGGGTTTTATATAAGGCATATAGAGGGTTTAGGGTTTAGGCTTTAGTTTTTTTTTGTAAGGGCACTTAAGCTTTGACACAACACATCACCATTCTCGTCCCTCTCGAACAAGCCACTGTTAGAGACTACCTTGTGGCCAACCGGCCCCAAAAGCGTTGTCAAATCCCTAAACCCTAAACCCTAAACCCTAAACCTTTTGGCCACAATTGGGACCCACACCTGACACCCATCGTATGAGCCAGCACTGGGAGAAACGCGCTCACAACCTCCAGTGGCTTCAGCACAGTCCTGACCTTCGCAACTCTCCGGCGCTGCGCCGGTACATGCCACCCAAACGGGTTTAGGGTTTAGGGTTTAGGGATAGGGTTTAGGGTTTAGGCTTCAGTAAAGGGGCCTGGCAAACTAGAGCGGTGTTTTTGCTAGGGCTGCCCTAAACCCTAAACCCTAACACCTGTAGGGTTTTATTTACAGGGTTTTGCCCCTTGCAAGGGCTTTGCATGGGGGTCTTAACAATCAGAAGAAGGGTTTGGGGTATAATAGACTAGTTATAGCAAGGCACCCTAAACCCCATACCCTAAACCCTAAACCCTAAACCCCAAATTAAACCCTGAACCTTAGCTCTGGAAGACGGCTTCTGTATTAGGGCTGGGTGCTCTGGGAGTATTTAGGTTTCAGGGTTTGGGGTTTAGACTTTAGGGTTTAAGGGTCTGCGCGGATGGTCTGCAATGTTCTATCGAGGCAGATACGGCCAAATGTAGGGGCCTTAATAGTTAGCAAAGGGTTATTTGGGGCCCAACCTGCTGTAAGTCTAATAAGGAACCCCCCAAACAGTATGGGCAATTATTTAGGCCCCTACATTACGGCCTA
>CAJNDV010028991.1:5088-19150 GCA_905221635.1 Symbiodinium sp. CCMP2456 | reverse complement strand
GGGTTTAGGGCTTGGGTTTAGGCTTTAAGGCTTAGGGTTTTAAGGTGAGGAAGCAACATGCCCTGTTGCATCCGACTTAAGTCAAGCATCTTGGCACATAGAAACCCTGCTAAACGATAAAACAATACCGGTCGAAGGGGTTGGCCCTGGATGAAACCGCTGGCCGGGATGCGTGGCAGGCGCCAGCAGAAACGGATTTGCACCCCTCTGAATCGAATAATTAGGGCGATACATGGCCTCCGTGCTCGGGCACAGCTACGAGAGCTGAGACACGAGCCAACAGCTGCATATCGAAAGCTTCAGCGGCAGTGCTGCAACGAAACGCCTTCAGCAGGCCTGAAAGTTCACTGTCATGCCTGGAGGGCCGATCCCGTTAGCCCCCTGGACCCGGTGAGGGCGCACCATGCTAGGATCGATGGTCATCATCTCCTTCAGAATGCGCTCAGCCGTCTGCCTGGCACACAGATAGAACCCTAAACAGAGATTGGAGGTTTCGGCCTCGCGGTTCTAAAGTTTAGGAAATTTCAGGATTTGGGGTTAACTGCCATCAACAGAAGCAGCAACAGCGCTGCCTACTAGCAATAGGTCACCAGTAGGAGCAAAATTAAGTCATTGCAACAAACGTAGCAAACAATCTAGTGATCACGACTTTTCTATCTTAACAACAGTTCGGCTGCTCAGGCCTGCGTGGAATTGCGCACTTCCAAATTTCTAGCAATGGGGGCTGTGACGGGCGAGTTCGAGAAACAGACACCACTGCGCCCACCTTGCATTCTCGTGCGGCTCCTGCGTCGGGTGCGGATGATGCTTTCGCAATGCTATTCAAGGCTTTAGGGCACGAGGTCTGAGTGAGCTTGCAAACTCAGCAGTCTTTCCATTCTGAAGGCTTCAAGCGCGAAGCTCTAGAACTCGCATCTTCAGGTTGTCGAAGACTTCATGGATGCTTTCAGCATCAGGTCATCGTCACAGAGTAGCCACTTAGCCTGGCAGTGAGGAGAAACCCTAAAATCCTAAAACCCTGAACCCTAACACCCACACTTCCCAGGTGTCCTTCTTCGTGCCGGGCAGGCGCAGCGTCTCGCGCTCGCGACCATCCGGGAACTGCTCCTAGGTTTACGGTTTAGGGATTTAGGGTTTAAGGTTTAGAAGAGCTCGGGTCGCGAAAGGAAGAGTCCCAAAAGAATCGAGACACTCGCATCCCTGACGCTTTCAAGACCCAGGAGGAAATCGAAACCCGACAATGGCTCCGAAACCCTAAAGGCTGCAAAGCCAATGAGACGCTGCACCCCCAAAGAAATCAAGAAGCCCAAATCGCTGGTTACTCCAAAGCCCGAAATTTGTGCTCTCCTTAAACTCCACGAGGAGGCGCGAGCCGTCCGCAGGGCGAAGTTTCCTCAGCCGACACAGGGTTTAGGGTTGAGGCTCGAGGCTTCAGGTTTTAGGGTTTAGGGTTTTTGAGGGCCTCTTTCTACACTGTTGCCGCTGCAGAGAGCCTCATTGAGGCAGGCTTAGGCGAAGAATCTTGGCGACACAGTTTTGAGGTTTGGAGGGCTAGCATGGGGTTTAGGGTTTAGAGCTCGCGGTTTGGATGATTTCGGGTTTGGGCTTTTGGGCTTTTGGGCTTTGGCTTCTCGGTGCTTATAACTCTACAGAGTGGGTACGGCACAGCGACACAGGGAAAAAGGTAGAACAGGCGATGCACACCCGGACATGTAACTCGAAAAGGAGCTCTGCATATTCGTCTGTAGGGGCATGAAACTCAAAGAGCGAGAGAGCGAGCCTGAAAGAAACAAAGAGATACGGACTCCACACATTACTCAAGGGGCTTTCACGAATCTCAATGCCATTGATCATGTAAAAGTAACATCCTGGGAACTCCTGCCCGACACTTTGCCTGAAGCTGGGAGAAAGTAAGTCAGCATAAAATCAATGCCATCACCGTGCACGAGACGATGATGACAATCACGACCAAGACAACTACCTAACTACGGGCGGAGGATGAAATGACTGGTTGGATAGATGTAGCGTGAGGGTGAGGCGCTGCCTGAGAATGAAAATGCTGATGACGAGGTGATGGTGATGATGATGATGATGATGGTGATGATGATGATGATGATGGTGATGATGATGGATGATGGATGATGGTTGGTGGATGATGATGGATGATGGATGATGGTTGGTGGATGATGATGTATGAATGACGGATGAATGATGGATGATGATGCTGGATGATGATGATGGTTGGTGGATGATGATGGATGAATGACGGATGAATGATGGATGATGATGATGAGTTTAGCAGAATTGCTGTTGACCTCTTGCCACCGTCGATGGCCGAATGCCAAGTCTGAGCTCAATACAGGACGACGATGTCCACGACGCGCACCTTGGGCCATGTCAGCAGGAGGCGCAACGTGCCAGGACTGCATGGACGATGGCTTCGTGTCAAGGAAAAACGTTGTCACCAGCTTCAACCTCGCGCTGAGAACTTCTGGGCAGTATAATAATATAGTAGATTAGATTATGATATGGTATAACATAATATTATATGGTATAGTATAGTATAGTAGAAAGAAGCAGAAAAACCATACTCCCGTCGCGACGAAGGAGTCCGATTGCACTCTTCGCAGTCATCCGGTCATTTCATTTAGCCCTCTTGCTTGCCACGAGCCTGAAGCCCAATCCTGGCAAGGGCCCGAGAGTAGCTCAGGCTTGCGCGAGCTTCTTGTGCTGCTGCGCATCCAACATCAGCCTGTTCTGAAAGAGCGACCACGTCATAAATAGATATCGGGTTTAAGGCTTGCTCACGAACTTGCCTATATATTATGCATGCGTACGTACGTACATACTGACTGCACAGGCTACACACACGCAGATACGTTCGTCAAGATACTTGCTGCTTGTATGCGACACCACGACGGTTAGCTGCGAAGGCCTGGAAGCTCCAGTTTCGACTTCCCGGGCCAGCTGGTCGATTCCCTTTGCCTGGAGGCAGCTTCGGTTTCAGCTGTAGCGATCGAAGTCTCAGGGCTTGGGGTTCGGTTCCAGGATTCGCGCACAAGTCGATATTTCGGAGGCTCAGGGTTGCAGATAAAGGATTGGATTTCGCGGATGCTTCGAGATAGTGCAGGCGATTGGGAATTGGCTTCGTGATAGTGAGGTGGCTATGAACTGCGGAGCAAGTGCCGTAGTGTGTCCTATTTTACAGTACTGGGAGGTGCTACGCCAGCTTCGCCAACCTCCCCCCGGCTTACATGAGTACATGATCCGGACATCCTCAAGCAGCTTCTTATTGCAGAGACACACGGAGCCCCAGCACAAACACCCTTGACCTTCAAGCCCGGAATCTGCAAAGTCGCTTCCAACTCTACAGAGCTCAGGAAGCCCCTATTCTCAACACACTAAGCCTTAGCACTCCGGAATCCTCCATGCAGGCAAGTCCATGTGGCAAGCCCCACTTAGCATTGCTCCCAGGCACTTCAGCCCAGTGGAGACAGTTAAACAGTCCAACATGGCCTTGCCGACGCCGAACTGGCTGACGTCGATGTTGTGCCTGGGCGACCAATTGTGTGTCTTGAAAAAAACAGAACATGAAGTTCAGATGAGAACGGATGTGTTTACAGCGCTGGGCTTGAGAGAAAAACAGCTTGGCTCCTGACTCCACCAACGTCTTCCGGAACATCGCCAGGTCCATGGGATCGTCCTCCAAAAGCCGCAGCAGGGCTCAAGGCTCAAAGCTTCAAAGCGGTCTCACGAACTTTCCGTCAGCCCCTACCCCTCCGATCCCAAAGCTCTACGCCTTTTGCGAATTTTGTTCGAGACCCTGAAGTGAGCAGCGTGAATGCAGGACCTGAACTGCCGAAAACCCAATGACAGTCATAATGTAATCGGCTCGTAATCATTATCCGAAGAGTATGGCCCGGCCCCAGCGCCTTTGGTGCTGGCTGGAGGTTCTCGAAGTCCAAGAGCTTCTCCTTCTTGACCTGCAGGGGTCTTGTAGTGATTTTCTAACATATATATATATATATATTCTAGCATATACTGTAGTACTGTCATCGTATATACTGTCGTCGTAGTACAGTAAGGAGGTTCTGTAGGTCCCAGCTTTAGGGCTTGCCACAATGTCCCATTTGTGGGTTCGTGCAGAAGAAGTCAAAAGTTGAATCCGTAGCGGATAACTGCCAGAGGCAGACTGAATCAATGACAGCAGCAACTCTCCCCGCAAAGCTACTATTAAGACCCTCAAGACCCTAACAACGACATGCGCACAGCTCAAGCCCCATGTCTGAAAACCGCCGGAGATCCTACCCGCTTTTTCACCACACAAACACTGGGTTTGGGTGGCCCAAGGCACCTGATCCTCGCTCGTCCACTCGTAAGAAGCTTTTCCGCCCTGTACCTGTGGCTGGCGACCGAAGAATCGAAATCCACACAGGCTACGGTGCAGATGCTTACTCTTGTCGAACCGTCAAAATAAAAGGGTCCTTTGATGGCAGAACGCACAGCAAGCAATGCAGTCACGTATCACCCTAGCAGCGCAGTGAGTGCCTGCATAGGCACAATGCATGCACAAGGTGCTCCACAAAAATCTAGAGGGGACTACCACATCCTGATCTGACATAGACGTATTGTGGACCCAGCGCCCGGGCCCAGGCTGCAGCCCACAATTGTAGCACCCTTACACAACCCTTGAAGCATACGCCTATGAACCCTAAACCACTGCAGGGGTTGCTTGTTTCAAAACTAGAAGACAAGTGGCCCGAAAGCATCATTTGCCAAGAGTTTTGCGCTATGTAAAGTCATAGAGTCAAGTACATAAAGTCATAGAGTCAAGTGCACAGTTTGAGTACATAGAATCCAGTGCATAGAGTCATAGAGTCATAGAGTCGCAGAGTCAAGTGCATAGAGTCATCAAGTACATAGTCCAGTGCATAGAGTCAAGTACATAGAGTCATATTTGTGCACTTATTTCGACGTACTTCACTCTGTGTACAGTGGCAAATGCACTTAATTGGATGTACTTCACTCTATGTACTATGTACTTGACTCTATGTTTATCGTCACTCTATGTATATCATCTATGTACTTCTGTCGATGGCTTCGTACAGACGTACTACGTCTGTACTCGAAAACAAGAGTTTGGAAGCTTGGGATGCCTAAAAGTAGCAACTTTACCTCGCGTTCGTGCGCTCGACCACGCCAATCCACGCAAGGGGTTGCGCGGGAATGTCAAAAGTAGCAAAAAGTAACAACTTTACCTCACGCCTCACGTTCGTGCGCTCGACCACGCCTCGCGTTCAAGCGCTCGACCACGCCAATCCACGCAAAGCGTTGCGCGGGAATGTCAAAAGTAGCAACTTTACCTCGCGTTCGTGCGCTCGACCACGCCAATCCACGCTACGGGTTGCGCGGGGCGCCTAAAAGTAGCAACTTTACCTCGCGTTCGTGCGTTCGACCACGCCAATCCACGCAAAGGGTTGCAATCCCGATCGATGGCATCGGCGGCGCCCCGGCTTTAAAAAGAAAGATAGATATACCGAGATGTAGATAAGTCGGGTACTCGATGTACTTCACTCTGTGTACTTGGCTCGATGTACTTGACTCTGTGTACTATGTACTTGGCTCGATGTACTTCACTCTGTGTGCTATGCACTTGGCTCGATGTGTTTCACTCTGTGTACTATGCAGTCGACTCGATGCACTTGACTCGATGTACTTCACTCTGTGCACTTGACTCTGTGTACTATGCCCTGTGCACTTTACTCTGTGTACTATGCTTGCATCATCTTGCATCGTACTCTGTGTACTTGATCCCATGCACGTGTCTCGAGGGCTTCGCACGGAAGAACCCTTCGCGATGCTTTCGGGAAAGAATCCGAAATCCGAGAGCTCCCCGGGAGCCTAAACCGCAGTGCTGCTTTTGCGAATAATGCGTCGTCCGCTGTCTCACAAAAGCCAAGGCTCGGTGCTTGCATCCCCAACATCTCAAGTCTAAGTCTGCTCGCCAGGCTTCCCCAGCTGGGCCCAGCTCTGCTTGCCCCGGGGCACGATCTTGTCTGCAACCACAAACTTCTTGTGCTTGTGGTTTTGGAGCTGCTTCCTCGGACTACAAAGCCGAAGGGTCACATGCACACGAGCAGCAACGATCAAAAGAGCACAAACGAAATCGCAAAAAAGAGCCGTAGTCGATCATACAACTCATACGCACAAGTAACGTCTCGAGAAGTAGAAACATGCATGTTGAGCGAGCCCACGATCCAGTCTAGGGGCTCAGGGGTGAGGTTTAGGGCTTCAGGTCAGCTTGGTATGAAGCCTGCTTGTCGAATGCATGAAGTCTGCAACCTCAGCTACCCAAAGCTTCATAGATGTGGTAACCATTAACAACGGACAAAAGTAGTGCCATACTTGTGGTCAACACTCCAGCGGTAGAAACATGCCAGAGTTCTCCCAACCGCCCCTGAGAGGCCCCGCTTCGTTGCGATGCCCTTGCGGCTGTCGGCTTCCCGGTTCATTCGCAGGATCAGCTCCTGGCCAGGCATCTGTAGATCGGAGGCTAAGACATTCATGATGGTTGATGCCAACGCCAGGGTCCCAAGGTTCTGCATCAAGACACGCTCCAACAACAAAACATCGCCCTCCCAAAGGCACCTGACGACGTTCCTTGATGCCGTCGTTGACGCCGGCCTGTCCGTGAGCCCGATGGTCATGGTCACAACCACGAGTATCACTGTGATGCGTTGGCAGCCCTAGTAACGATTACAACAATCCTGAAAAAGAATGATGATGATGATGATGAGCATGAGGATGGAATGAATGTGATGCTCACAAAAACCCTGAAAAGAGAAACAAAGTAAGAGAAACACTAAGCGAAGCCCGAGAGGAAGCCGGCCCCTCTGCCATGCCATCTGCCTCCTTGTCGCCCTCCCTGAGTGTTCGGTTTCGGTTCTCGGGAGTTTACGGTGCAGTCGCGTTCATGGGGTAATTAAGCCGCTTGGCTCTGATTGGTGATGGAGGAGCACTGATGCAGCTCAGCTCTTAGGAGTGTTTGGGCCTGTTGCTCCACGGCGGGGAGGGAAGTTGAAAACAAGCTTCACCGCAGGACCGGAACAGAACCTTTGCCCTCGCGAAGGCGGAAAACATGAGCCGAATCCTGCACCCAGGGCCCAAGCTCTTCTGCCGGCTTGTCACCACCGTCGGGTGACCTTAGCACATGCTGCGATACTACGGGGCTGGTCCGAGCATCTAGACTCTAGATACTCCAGCCCGGGCCTGCTCTGCTGTTGTCGAAGAGTCTACCGTGCCGCGAATCCCTTGCAACAGAGCGGCCCTCTCTCCAAGTGTGCATACTCTGGGGTCCTGCAGTTGGGGCTGTGCATCTTGGCCCACCTGCTAGTACAAAGAGTGCATCCAAATTACCATAAAGGGTACTACAAAAAGGTGCTAAAAAAGTCAGGTCCAAGAAATTTCCCTGATTCGGGCCGAGCAGGAAAAACCCTACAAACCCTTCAAAAAGCCATCCCCTCTCTCGACCCTCCACCAATCAGAGCATCAAGCCCAGCTACAGAACCCCCGTACAGGCTCAGATCCCAGGGCCGAGCTTGCCGAACTTGCCGGCGATCCAAGGATGCGCCATGGCCTGTGCGGAAGCCCTGGGAGGGTTTTGGGATGTTTAGGGTTTTGGCAGACTTCGGTCTCAGATGGGTCTAGGGGTCCGAAGGGTTTCAGGGCTCTAAAGGCTTAAGGTTTGGGGTTTACAAATTGCATCGGGCATTTAACATCCAAAGATCTCGAGCTATTAAACTTGCAGCTGCACGGTTTAGGCCCCCTTGGAGCTTGTGGATTCCCGGTAAACGTCAAGATTCCCAACTAACTACAGGATGCGGGGGCCTGATAGACTCCTGCATGGTTCAGGATTTGTCGCATGATGCAGCGAGTTGGGACGATGCTGATCTCAATTTTGATGCTGAGATCGCATTTTGTGCAACTCCCCACGCAGGTTTTCCCAGGGCGCCTCCGAGGAGCTCAGCCGAGCCTTCTCGTTCTTTTCGAGCATCTTGCGAATGAACTCCTGGAGTCCAAGGGGTCTGAGACTTCGAAGCCGGCAATTGTACTTTGCAAGGCCGAGGCTGAATGAAAGATGCCTGGTGGATCGAACCCTACATCCGCTTGCAGAAACCACTGGCCTCACAGACTGGGTGAACTCGCTTCGGAATGCGCACTTCCTTGTTCCTGGCATGGAAGCGCGACACCGTGAAGCTGGCCCTTTGCACTTTGGGCGCTTTTCTAAAGACAAGGCAACAAGTATTAGTGAGTGGTTGTGGATAGCTGCAGCAGCAGTAGCAGTAGCAGCAGCGGTAGCCGCAGCAGCAGTAGCAGTAGCAGTAGTGGTCACGGTCGCGGTCGCGCAGTCGCAGTAGTACAGTAGCAGTTGCAAGAGCAGCAGCAGTAGAAGTAGCAGTAGCAGTAGCAGCCGCAGTCGCAAGCGGTCGCAGTGGTGGTAGTAGTCGTCGTCGTCGTAGCAGCAGCAGCATTGTAGCAGTACCAGTAGTAATAGCAGTAGCAGTGGCAGTGGCAGTAGCAGTAGTAGTAGCAGGCAGTAGTAGTAGTAGTAGTAGTAGTAGTAGTAGTAGTAGCAGCAGGCAGTAGTAGTAGTAGTAGTAGTAGTAGTAGTAGTATCAGTAGCAGCAGTAGTAGCAGTAGTACTGGTAGTAGTAGTCGTCGTAATAGTCGTAGCAGCAGCAGCAGTAGTAGTGTTTGCTGTTGATGTGGTATTAAGTAGAAGGAGCAGCGATAGAGCTCAGTGCATGAGAAGTCCACGTCCAAGACCCGGTGACATGTCTCAAAGTCCCGTGCCACAAAGCACAGGCCTGACGTCGTTCTCGTCTCGGAAAGGGAACCGGCCTCAAAGACGGACGTGGTTTTGAGTTGGAATATGATTTGTCGAGATGAGGCGGGGCAGCCTTTTGCGCGTTCAGCGGTGCCCACATTGGAATGTTGATTGCGAGGCAAGATCAGATTGTCATGAATTGCCTCCAACAGCAGCTGTTTCTTTCTCCAGTACCAGATGCGAACACAACATGCGACTCCTTTCGCGCAGTTCTGAAGAAGGGCGACTATCCCTCGACCTTGCTTCTCTCAGAAGATGCTGTGCAGTGAGCCCCGATGTAGCACTTTCACGAGTTGTAACTCCTGATTCAATGATCCTGCAAAGTGTTAGTGTTAGGGGTCTTCGGGGCACCCTCGCAGAGACATATTGATCATTCTTTCGGATATCCACGATTGCGCATCACCCCTTTTCAATACGGGCAGTTCTGCGTAGTCAACCAGCAACTCTGGCGCTTCAGTACCCTGACAGAACACCGGAATGCAAAGGTACGAACAGCACCTGCCTATGTGCTGCGACGACTGCAGGAGCACACGCTTACAGCATTGCTGGCTCAATAACGATTACGTGCTCATGCCAGCAACCCTTTGGTTGGGGCCCCTGCCACTAACGAGACCGTACATGATGACGCCCATGGCCCACACATCGACCTGACCAAACTGCTCCCTGGAAACTGCACCAAACTCTGAAACTCTCGAAGCATGTCGAAGCGCATCCTACCATGAAACGTGGTTGAAACGGCAAGCAAGATCAAAGCCCGACTCGAGCTGGCAAATGCTCAACATCGCCCTTGATGCGAACAGCACCGTAGGGCCCCTGCTCCCTCCACCATTCCCTTCGGTATTCCCTTGTCCCACTCCCGCTCCCCCTGTTGAAGCTGCTGCAACACAACCAGTACCGACGACTATGCTGTGACACGAAAGATGTGAACGACACTGTGGACGACGAAGGCTACTGCTGCTGTTTAACTCCTGCTCCCGCTAGCTGCCACGACTACTGCTGCGATGTCTGATGCTACTGCTTCTGTCAGTCTTCAGGGCATCACCTTCTGCCCGTAGTCGCGGTCGAAGAACTCTGGGGGCCAGAAGATTTTCGTTCCGACCTGAATTCTCATATCTCATATCAGACTTGCCAGAGGTACACGTGGCATGCTTACAGAAAAAGACCAACCGATAACTTTTGCATCACGGCGTTTCGCAGCTGTCGCCCCTGACAGGAATTGGGTTCGCCTTGCCCGGCTGCAATGCAAGTTAGCAGTCTTGTATGAACACCACCAGATAGACAGTACCTAAGTCGATCAACAGACGAAGCCGTATGCAAGTAAACTTGTGAAGTCTACCACGCAGGTGTACAAGCTTAGGTAGGTTGGTAGATTGGTGAACAAGAGAAAGTAGGCTGTTAATTGGCGGAGACGTAGGCAAGGCGGCAGGCAGCTCGGAAAATAAACAGCCAGGGGTAGGCTTGTACATCGTAGGTTCCCGGGGGCTGGCGGGGCAAACCATTGGTAGCACGTCAGCTTAACAAAACAGACTCACAGGATCAATATTCACGGACACTACTCTTTTCTCATTACTAATTACCATATGGCAAAACGAGACCACCAGCGATAATAAAGAACTGCAATCAGATGCCCGAAACACATCGCAGCCAGCTGGCTCCAGAAGAGAGCCGATCGGTGGTGCTGGCGGTACAAGCCTGGGTCGCTCGGTGTTTGAAGCTTCGCATTGCGGGATTCGCTAGGACCTACAGGGTTTCGGGCTACTTTATTTTAAAGGGATTTACATCAGGATGTGGGGCTCTGGAGGATAGAGGTCTCATTCAAATTGCACAGCATTGCATGGTTGAGGCTGCGCTTGGACTCTTGTTCTGGCTTCCGACTCGGGATGTGCCAGAGAGACCTTTGCCAGAGTTTCCAGCAGGGGTGTGCGCAAACTCGGTCCTGGACAGTGCCAAAGTCCGTGAGGACGATCTTGCACTGCTTGTCCGTCATGTTCTGCAAGTCGGTGGAGAAGTGTCCAGATCGGGGTTTGGGCGCTTGACGTCAGATCCTAGAATAGGAAGGAAACAGCTTGGTCATCTTTCCACACCAAAGGTCTTGCTTCGTCGGAAGCTGGGCTATCTTTCGCTACCACTACAAGCCCTCCGCCTTCCGGTCCATGAGGTAGTTGTCACCTTTCACGTCCCGGTGGGCCACGTTCCTGCGGGTGCAGGGCTGAATGCAGCGAAGCTTGCGGGGGCTCGTGAAGAAAGCTACTGAGGCTCGTTTCTGCACAACGAATCCGTGACAAGATCTTCTCAAATTCGCACAGAGCACGTAAGCATGAGACAAACATTCTGCTCGGCTTCACTTATCCACAGTCTCTTCTGACCTAAAGGACGGTTGCTGCCCCCAGAAGTGGTAGCTTTGGTTTCCGAAACACTTCTTAAGCCATCCGCACCTCTGGTGGAGGTAGTGGATGGAAGCAGCCATCTGGTACCTTTTCGCGCTTGCAGAGCAAGACTTTACATGGCTGACATAACATTCATGTCTACGGAGATGCATGCACACATGCATATGTGCAGGGGTTCCACTAACACACGCAAGGGGAGGGGCATGCATAAATGCATACCATGCGAGCAGACCTCAAGCCAAATCCTGAAAACACAACTGCAAGTTTAAGGTACAGGACCGTCACACCTCCGTAACAGCAGCTAAATGCACAGAAACCATGCTAGGAAACGCAGTCTGCTATTATCATTTTTCCTCGACATTTGTGGAAAACGAAAGATCGTGGAAAAAACCTTCGTAAACTCAGGGTTGGGGAGTTTGTGTGATGACACAGGTGTGCCAAGATTGAAAAATCAGGCTTCCATTGTACAAAGCTCCTGCAAGGTTTCGATAAGCCTTAGCCCCAACGTGCAATACGGTAAGATCTAGGCTTTCCACCCCACTCCCTGAACCTTCAACCCTAAATTCTCTTCCGTTGCCCATGGCCCATAGCGCACGCGACGTGAACCACGTCGAGGCAATTAATCTGACCGCGCTCCTGGCGGTTTTGAAGTGTTCCATCAAGACCAAAACAAGGGGGGCACTCCAAAACCCTTCAAGACCCGCACCACATCGCACGAAGAAGGCGAAAGGTGCCCAAACCAACTTTGAGAGGTCCTTGAGGTGGCGTTGCAGTCCCTCTACGAGGTCGCCGCCATCCAGTTTGTCCATGACAATACACACAAAGCACCTTCCATCAGGCAAACTCCCTCGGATGTCTAGTTTTAGTTGTTATTTCTGATTTGTCCTTCCGGGGTTTCTCCGTTTCTATGAGATGCGATAATAACCGATAATACATATGAACACTGCTGCCGTCTCCTGGTGCCGTACAGACCCAACAACTTACGCAACTCTTGACGGGGGCTGAGACACGGCAGGCAGAGGAGCGCTTCACCCGGAGCCCTGCCTCTCATAGTAGACGCCGTGAAACTTGACAATATTTGGGTGGTCCTTGGAAAGCAGGCTGGCTCCTCGTTACCGACGAGCAGCACTAGCCATCCCCTCTGGGTTCTGGTAACTGGCAAGCATGGGATTTCAAAGACCACGTGTGCGGATGTGTGCGGCATAGTCATGCTCTGCAGTCGGCCTGCTGGCAACAGAAATAGCAGCAAGAGCAGAAAAAGCAGAATGATGCAAGCACTCACAGTCTCTGCGTGAGAAAGCCATGGAACCCGCTCGGGTCCGGGCCATGCTCGCCAGCATATCAGCCTCCTTGCGGATGGCTTCCACTGGCGTTTCAACCTGCCGCCGATGGCCCAATCAAAGCTTCGGGATATTCTGGGTTCAGCATGAGGCGCCGGACAGACCCCGAACTCCCGGACAGGCACGAAACCGGCTTCCGTCTAAGACCCTACACTCCACCTAACACCTCGCATGCACACACACACACACAATCACTCAAGGAAGGGAGACCGAAAACAAGGAGAGCGCGAAGCTCAGGAAGCCAGGGCGTTCGGCTTTGGAACTTGAGTCCCCATATGAATGACATTATGAGAAAGCGATTTAAATCTGCGAGTCCCTCTGCTCCAGAGTGCTGGCCTTGTCCACCATCTTCACCTCAGAGAACTGAAGGATTCAAATCAAAGGGAGGTGTGATGACTTCACAATGCCCTCGGACGAAGGGAGCGGAGCCATGTCTCGATAGGTCCAAGTTGGCAAGCCGAGGTGCTGCAAACTCCTCCCCCGTGGACCGTCTCTTGCACACCTGGGCACAAGCCAGCATGCCAGGCCCGGACGCTCACGAAGGGCTCCGGGCAGAGTGCCGTGAGACTCTGAGCCCCAAGCTGAGACGACGCCAAAAGCCCCCTCGCCCAAGGTGAGACCCACCTAAGAGAAGTCATGACTGTGCATGGATCGCATGCACTTTCTATCTCGGCGCTATGGCAAATGGCCGCTATGTGTTCGGCAACAACATTCAAGGTCGCAAGGTCACAGTCATGAGTCTCCGCGCAAGCTCCAATCTCTGAGGCAGACACAGAATATTCATCTAGCAATCGAAGTTCTTGGCTTTGTTTTTCCCCTGCCTGGATCTGGTGAGCACTGACTGCTATGTCACAGTTTGTCACGGGTCTACTTCCCAGAATGTTAGCTGTGAAGCCGAGGGATGGGAAGAAATATGAGATGTGGAGTTGGCTCCAGACAGCAGTCCGTTGCTGCTTCGATCAAGAATGGACTCAGCATTCCTACACGACGCGTCCCTGAAGACCTCTGCCATTCTGCACTCACTCCAGAACTAGAGCTGTGCCGGCCTGAGTGCCAGCAACGCCTGGTTTAGACGTCGAGGACCTTGTTTCAACATGAGCTTGGATCTGACGATATCGGATTCTTGAAACGTTTCGGCCTCATGTCTGAAGATGCGGCTTGAAAGCTGGATGAAGCTCGGATTGCAAAGGCTTGGCAGGGGTGGCCGTAGCTTCACAGCAATGCCCAAGTACCGTAGCTTCAGCGTTTAAGAATTTGGGCCTGAGGCTGCAACTTTGGGTATCGGGCTGGAAGAAAATCTACCGGACAGTGATGTTCTGCAGGGTTTACAGGATTGAAGGCCTCCTCGGCAGCCACATGTATCCGCAGTAGTAGTAGTAGTAGTAGTAGTAGTAGTCGTCGTCGTCGTCGTCGTAGTAGTAATAGTAGTAGTTGTTGTTGTTGTACTA
>CAJNDV010028980.1:33750-46065 GCA_905221635.1 Symbiodinium sp. CCMP2456 | reverse complement strand
GGGGGTTTCCGAGAATGGGGGACCCTAATATAGTACCCTTAATAGTAGGATCCCTAGTATAAGGATCTCAAAATAGTACCCCTTATTTTCGGAAACTCCCATACCCAGAGACTCCAAAACCCCTTAATTAAGGAATATACCTTAAATTATTATGGGATCCCTATTATAATTTAAGGTATATTCCTTAATTAAGGGGTTTTGGAGTCTCTGGGTACTTAAGTTGTACAATATCCGTTAGACAACTCCTGGCGTGGTTTACTCAACAGTTTGGGGTTTAGGTTTAGGGCCTTAGGGTTTTAGGGTTTAGGGTTTTAAGGGTTTTAGTGTTTTAGGCTTTAGGGTTTTAAGGCTTTTAAGGGTTTTAAGGGTTTTAGGGTTTAGGGTTTAGGGGTTTAAGTTTTAGGGTTTTAGGGTTTTAGGGTTTAGGGTTTAGGGTTTAGGGTCTAGGGTTTAGGGCTTGAGGGTTTTAGGGTTTAAGGTTTAGGGTTTTTTTTTTTTTGAGGACCTTTTTGGTGTCTGCAGCGAAGCATTCCCCAAGCTCGTGTTGAGCAGGTTTCGGGCCACTTCAGCCCTTGGCATTATCCCTGACTTCTGTAGTGGCCTCAGAGCTCATGCCTTCTTGCTCCGCGGTAGTTGAACCCCTGTGCGCACTGGACCCTTCACCCTGTGGTAACTGCTGATTGTCATCTCCCTCAACTTGGTTCATGTGTTCCAGGTGGGTCTGCAAGCCATCGGCCACGGCCATGTCGTACTGGTTGTGTTGTTGCCCCCTCAGCCCCCCTGGACTCTGTGGTAGTGCTTGACTGCTTCGTCCATCATCTTCGTGATTCATGAGCTCTGTGTGGGTCTCATCGCTCTCGTTCATGACTATGTCGCTCTGGTCGTGGAAGTGCCCCTTCAGCCCTCCTTGACGTCCATTCCCGTCGCATGCCATGTCGTTGTCCAGCTGATTGTGCCCGGAGCCCTCCACAGCGACGCCGTCATCCTCCTCCATGTCGGCCAGGGTCATTTCAGCCTGCATGAGGTCTAGGGCTGCTTCTCCCCACATGGCGAGGACGTAGGCCTCTGAAATGAGCCCGTCCCGAAGCTTTTGGCACTCCTGTTGGTAGGTATGGAAGTCCAGGCTGGCAGGCGGCGAAGTCACTTGTTGCTGTTCGTCGGCGGTGATGTCATACTTCGGCGGCTGCAGCTCCATGGATTCCACTGGTTCCGTCGTCCCCTCCGACGGTTCACTCCCTTGGCTGCCCACCACTGTAGCCCTGAGGACTTGAAGCCCATCTCCGACATGTAGCGGTAGGGGCATCCGGGTGGTGGTTTCAACCCCACTGGCCCCCGGTGGCGGCCCCAGTTGCAGCTCCACCATTGAGCGCCGCCTCTTAGGTGGACGTCTCATTTCATCGAACATAGCCCAGTCGTCCCAGCTTTGCCATCTCTGCGCCTCTGCTTCCCTGACGTGCGACTCCCAGACTTGCTGCATGTGCCTGTCGTACTCTTCCTCCTCGGCGTCGTGCTGCGCTTCTTGTGCTTGCTTCCACAGCTTCTGGCACCGCTCCTCAGCCATATAGGCTACCTCTTCGGCAGCAAGAGCTTCCCCTTCTTCTGGCTCTCGGGGGTCGATCCATACAGCGTCCCCTGACCCCGAGCTTCCTGAGGTTGGCGGTTGCATATGACGACAGATTCGCTCCCACCATGTTTGCAACCAACTCATCTCGCCATCTTCCAAGGTGGTCCCCTCCACCTCCTGCTCCAAGTCTACCTGCATGGTGACAAGCAAAGCGTCGAAGAGGTCGAGGACGTCATTCGGCCCGTGCTGCAGGCGGTAGCGTTTGGCCTTGCCCTGCAGCTCCCTCAGCTTGAGTCCCGATGCCCGCCCCGCAGCCTCAGCAGCCCAAGCCACTTGGAACTCCTGGAGAACCACAGCCTGGTCCTTGAAGGTCTTTTTGCATGTCGCCTGGGACATCTGCATGAGGCTGTGGCCATCCGCCCGCTCTACCTCCACTTCGACCAGGTCCTCTTCGGATGCCGCAAGGATCTGAGCCCCCTCAGCTATGAGCCTTCGCACGAGCTCCACCAGGCCAATCGTCAGGATGGCGAGGTCATGGCGGTCGTACTCTCTCATGGTGTCGACCGCATTGTCCGCTGCGCTCCTGGGGATGACTCGGCCTCCGCTCTCCACCGCCCTGTCCATGTCTCCCATGTTTTGGTTGTCGCTCAATCCCAGCAGCTGCCGCCAAAGATCAACTGCTTCCGCCACTGACAGTGGTAACGGAGCTGCCGGGTCCACAGGCTCCGGGTGTCTAGGCTCCAACCGTTCATGCCTTGGTCTGTCTGCGTCGGCACAGGCCCTCCGCGCCGCGCCTCCGCGCGTAGTGTCTCTGGGGACCCTGGGCTCAAGGACTCGCGTGCTTGTCGTGACAATGGGGCCCCTGCTGCTGCCCGCGCTGTCAGAGCCTGCACTGGCTCTTCCCCTCCGAACTGGTGACCTGCTGCGCGGTCTCCCACCTGCCATCAAAGAGGCAGCATCTTCTTCTTCTCCTCCGCTTGGGTCTCGCCCTGGCCTCGAGCTGGCATCTCCTGTCACAGCGGTGCTTGTTGCTGTTGGGGGGTACTCGGCCGTCATGGTTCGGATGTTCTCCTGCAGCGACGGCACCTTCACATTGTCATCAGCTTGGAAGTGCTCCTCTGACTCTTCTCCCCGGTTCGCCGCAACGTCAGTACTGGACCCCGGTCGGCCCTGGGTGGCTTCTTGTTCACGTCGTCTCTTTCTTGTCGCCACTCTTTCCCTGTATGCCATGATGTCGTCGTGCTTGAGGTTGGCGCATGCTACGATTTGGTCCTTGATGCCGGTGAGCCACCCTTGCATGTCAGGGTCCAACTCGAAGTCCCACGGGTTTGGCACCCGAAAAAGATGGGGGCGGAAAGCCTGGCCCACCTCAGCCTCCACCCAGCTTCGCGACCTTGTACTTGTAGTGTCGCAGGTGTGCAGGAAGAGCCTATAGATGGACCTCGCGCAGTAACATGCTTCACCCTGGTCTCCATTCCAAACCATGTTGCGCAGCATCATGTCGATGTCATCCCTGATCTCCCAAGCTCGGAGTCTCCAGCGTCTGTCAGGCTCGTCGTGGTACTCCGCCCACGTTAGAGCTTGCATCGCACTCACAGCGTCACTCTCATCTGTAGACACCTCACTGCTGTCATTTGTGTGGCTGGTTCGGTCAGGCGGGTCATACCTCACCGGTTCGGGCGGCGGGGGTCCCGCACGTCGAGGTGGTTCCGCCGAACTGCTGGAGGGAGCCCCTCGGCTGCTGGCTCGCTCACATCGGTCAGCAGGATGTTGTTCACGGTACTCGTCCCACATGAGGTCAACCACGGCCCTCATCCACTCTTGGTCCACCTCGAGCCCTTCTGCGATGTCCGCCCCTCCGGTATCTCCTCGTCGGTCTTGCTCATCCCAGACCGAGCTGACTCGGGTGTTGAAGTAGCTGCGGAAGCCCGCCTCTGCTCGCTCGTCCACTGCTTGTAGTAGAGTCTGTCGAAGGGTGCCTCTGCGTCGATGCTTGAGCAGCCTCCAGACTTGCTGCAGTGCCCGCGTAATGATTTCCCTGGGATCAGTACTGGGCACAGCTGCTCCACCGCCTGCTCCAGAAGCTGGGCTAGGCGTCCCTGCTTGCATGAGAGTGACCCCTTCAAACTCGTCGTCCCTGCGGTCCTTGCTAGGCTTGCGCGCACCATCACATTCCCTCACCCGGGTCCTTGGGGCCTGGTACTCCTGGATCGTGTAGTAGAGGCCGAGGTCCTGGTGCTGGGACCGCCGATCTTGTGGAGGTCGTCCCGGAACTGGGGGTAGTCGCTGTTGAGGTCCGCCACTCTCTCCACGACCCTGGTCCCTGGGCTGTGTCGCACATACGGCCGGATCCGGTAGGAGTCGCCCTTGGTGCGCCCCATATTCAGACCCTTCACATACCCCTGGTCTAGGCACGGGAAGGCGAGGGTCTGGTTCAAGCTCCATTTAGCAGGCAAGGCAGGGGCCGTCGGGGGGCGCCACTGCTGCCTCTGGTGCTCCAAGGGCACGCCTTCCACATAGAGCTGACTGAAGTACCGGTGGTCGCTGTGATGGCTGTCAGGTCGCCATTCGCGGCGAAGGAGGCATGCTTGGAGTCGCCGTTGGTGCGCTTCGTATTCAGATGGTTCTCCCTCCACATAGTTCCGAATCAGGTAGGGGAAGGTGAGGTCGTGGTCGTCGGGCCGCCGATCTTGAAGAGGTAGTCCGGAATCGTGACCCCCTCCTGAGGTCGGTGCCGTTGGTGTGCACGGGTCTTTGGCACAGGGAGGCACTGGCTTCCAGCTTACAGGGCTGTCGGTCGAATTCTGGCGCCAGTTCCACTGTGGTGGTTGGCACTCGCGGGGTCGGAGCGGTGTGGTTCCTCCGTCGTAATCAAAGTCCTGGTTCGGGTAAAGGGAGGAGATGCCGGGGTACAGGTCCCGCCGAGCTGCATGAGATACTCCCGGATCATGTGAAGGACGCGTGTCTCCTCCGGGACGTTCCTCGGACCTCAGGGTGCCTCCCTGGTCTGGCGGGGCCACCTCGCCGTTCTTCATCATCAAGTTGCAGCCGGCCCCTGAGGTCACCATTTGAAAAGCCCCTAAAAGGATAGGGATACCTTGGTATGGAAGGCGGGCAAAATGCCCAAACATGGAGTCGTGCCTCATCCCTACGGGAGTGGCACACAAAAGATCACGTTGCTACGAACCTGCTGTTGTAGGTCGAGCCGCATCTGCAGGTGGAACATTTGCGTCAGCAGCACCACTTCTGAATTCGATCCCTTGCATCAGGAGTCACTGCCAATCAAGGAGCTGTGTCTGTCTGCTACTGCTCCACGGGAGGTCCAAGTTGTCGACAAAGGTCTGTTCTCTCCGTCTCCACTCAACCCTGTCTTGCGCAACAACTCGCCACTCCTCGCCTGCTGCAGCATCCATAGCCCTTTCCATGTTCATGAGTTTCGGATAATGGTGAGTATGCTGTAAACCATCTTTCTTCCTCTTTTCCCCGGTCCACCACGACAACGTGCGAAAGGAATCTATGTGGGCACGAATCGGCGGCGCATCTCTCAACAACCCTCTTGCTCTGTGCCCAGAATAACGCCACCATTTGCGTATCCACGAAGTTCCCCATCTTTCAAGGTTAGCATGATGAAGCGCCGCACGTGCTGCTCTGTGGCTTCGTTTCCGGAACCCTTCCCAGTTTTCCGAGTCCCGTTTGCCCAATTTCATAGCCCAAACTGAGATCAGTTGCTGGGTGGAGTTCAAAAGGCCAATGTCACTCCGGTCCGGTGGAAACGCTGCAAGACACCACTGCACTGCACCACCCACGAGGCGTTCCATCAACTGTAACCGTCCCTTGACGGGCGCATGTGACCTAAGGACGTGCTTCGCTGCCCAAAATTTGCTTTTGGCCCGGCTCAACAGTGGGCCTATAAGTTCACACATGCTCATTCCGACCCTCATTGGCAATCCCATGATCTCCATGGTGTGCACCGCCTCCACCTTGACCCCACCCACATGTATGAACTTTGCACCACCCCAGTGCGGGGATGTCAAGAGCTGGCATTTGCTCCCATTCAGCTTAAGGCCGTATTCCGATAGCACAACCATAAGTTGCTTAATCCTGGTTTCCAACTCCTGTGTCCCTTGTCCCCAGAGCAAAGAGTCGTCCATAAACAACATCTCGTGCATCGTGAACCCTTCGAACAGTTGCTTGTTGTTGTCCCACCTGAATCGCCTGGCTGTTTCAGCAAGACAAAGCTCAGCAGCGAGTGCAAAGAGAATAGGGGACTCGATGGCGCCCTGGCGGATGCCCTGCTGCATGCGAACGTGGGAGGAGCCCCACGGAGTTTGAAGAAAACCCACATTCTCCTGCAGTAGTTGTCTCCAGCACCGTGTTTCAGCCGTGTCTCCAAGTCTGTCAATGAGTTTTGTAAGCACCTGCTCCCTGTCGAGGGAATCAAAAGCCTTGGCTATGTCTAGCTTAGCCATGCAAAGACCTCTGTGCCATTCCCTCTCCAATTCGAGTACTCTCCATGCAGTAAAGAGATAATCCGCAGTCTGTCGTCCAGGTCCACAGCACTGACTATGCGTAGCAAACTGCAAGCGGTGCATCGATCTGTTAAGCAACAGTCTCGAAAAAAGTTTTGACACACTGGATCCCATGCTGATAGGGCGCAAGTCTTTCGGTGCAACAGGCCTCGCTATCTTCGGAAGTAATATCATAAGAGGTGTGTTCCAGTCTTCTGGTATGCTTTGAGTGGCAAGGACCTTAGTGAAGAACTCGGCTAGGTGTTGTTTCCCGCCCTCGATCCCTGCGAGGCCCACCAAGAGTTCCTTTGAGGTACCATCACAACCCACTGCCTTTCCCCCTTGCATTTGCCCCAGTGCCACCTCCAGCTCTTCGATGGTGAAAGCCTGCACTTCCTCCTGGAGGGCAGCGCAGGGTCTTGGTGGCCTGCCCCGATACACTTCCGTGAGGTGGTCATGAATTGTTTGATGCGGGTCTTCTTTCTGCGCTGCAGCGTAACCCTCAGCCCAGCCAGTGTCGGCAGAGTGCTTGGTCGCTCGAAAGGCATGCCAATCCCCTTGTGCCGCTCTCTCCACTCGACTTGTTTCCCACGTCTTCCTTGCCTTCTTCCGCAAGTTCCTGACCTCCCGCCAGGCTTGAGGAGTCTTAGCCAACCTGGCTCGAGCAGCAGCCTGCTTGACCTCGGGCGGGTCCTTGTATGCATACCCACGTTTTGGCCTTGTACACTCCTGTGCCATGCGTACCAAGGTGGCCTGATCCACATGGTAGATACGCTCGCACCCTCCAACCCTTTCTCTCGGTCTCGTACAATGTCTGATGTGCTCCCCCCGCGGCCGTATTTCAAAGGTACCCTCAATAATCTCATGATCAGTACCAAGCACGTGGCATGAGTCTTCATGAACTTGAACCCTGCCCCTGGTGACCCTTCGGCATGCCATGATGTCGATAATACGGCCTCGTCTCCCGTCCTGTCTTGGCCTGCTGGTGGGTGTGCGGAACTGGTGGGCGCTAGGCGATACCATATCAAGACCCCTCGTCTGCATTTGTCCCTGGGTATCCATTGCTTTGACGTCCCTGCCAACCGCTTGGACCACTCCATCGAAAACACCCCACGTAAAGGCCGCATTTGCATCACATTGCAAAATAACCCTGCTTGCCGTTGCCGGTAACCCCGATAAATATTCGCGCACCTCCCCCTCATGTTGCTCAGCCGTTGACCCCGGGCTGAAGTGTGCCGACCCAATCCAGGCTTCGACTGCGCTAGGTAGGTGTCTCATCCGAACCCATATCCCTCTGCCTGCCATAATTCTCTTGACGACTGTCCACTCTGTGTCTCTGTAGGCAATCCCCGCTGCTCTCCACATACCAACAGGTCTGCAGCTCAACACACTCCATTGTCCGTACCTCTCTTTTGACCATCCCTCCTCTCCTCGTGGCAGTTCCTGCAACGTAAGGACAGCATCCTGTGGCAGAGCAGCTTTGCAGCCCTCCCGAAAGTGCTGCCCTAAGTCAGTGATATCACATCCACCGACGTTCCACCCAAAGACTTTGAAACGAAAGAGTTGATGCCGCCTTGCTGTACATCCCTCTGCTGGTATTGCAAAGGCTCGCGGCTTCCCAGGTTCCCCTGCATCCATAGCATCGGGGTCATGCATCGGAGAAAATTTCTCGCAGTGGCGAGCTTGGCCCGAGAGTCAGTGCCTGGCGTCCTGAAAAGCTTCACGTACTGCCTGCGCCGTCTGCTTGGTAAGCACAGAGATCAACCCCACATTTATCCAGTGCTTCCTCGGTGTGTCATCGAAGACTTCGGTCTTGCGAACATCTGTACCTGGAGGGAAAGGGAGGCACGCGCTCCCCAGCATTCCGGCATCAGCCCACACTGTTCCTGTCTTCCACTCGATGTCCACCAAGTCGGAGACGTCGTCAAGGAAGCGCGCCAGCACCCTCTTAATAAGCCCTGCATGTGACGAGATCTGTCTCTGCTCTGGCGTCTTCGAGAAGCTGCACCAGAGCCTCACACCATCCCTGGTCATAACCTCCGCCGCCGCAAAGGCTTGGACGAACTTGAACATGCGGTCTCTGTGCCCCTGAGGTGTCTCGCTCTGTCTCTTTCCCATGGGAACCAGCGCCACACTCCTTCGGGGTCCCGTGCAGAAGGCTGGCTCGTCTTGGTACTTCGTGAGTTGCAACGCCTCCAAGGCCTCCTTGAGGTCAGCCAGGATAGCTTTCCGGCGGGAGTCCTTGGGCCAGCCTCCCACGACAAGTGTGGATTGCCGCTTGTCCTCGGAGACGAAGGATCCTCCGGACGCCGAGCCCCCATGACCACCCTTGACCATCTCCTCGATGTGCTTGAGCCCCTTTTCCAGCTCCCCGAGCTTGGCCTCAAAGGACTCGTGCTTCTCCTCCAGCCCGACAACCTGATTTTGAATGGCATCTACCCTGGAAAAAGTACGTGTCTCGAGCTCGCCGATGGCCTCGTCCAGCTGGTGCTTCTGCTTCCCCAAAAGTTCCGCGCTCTGTTCGCGAAGTAAGTCCCTGAGGCTGTTATAGTCGAGGGAGAGGGTTTGGGAGGTGCCCCGTTCTCGCTTCCCCGAACTCTGAGCCGCTTCGGACGCCCTCTTTTTCGTAGGACTCATGAGGTCATCGCTGTCACCAGCCACATCGTTCACCGGCACCGGGATGTCTGCCCCGCCAAGTTGGACCTTCTGCTTATTCGACTTCGCCATGGAACGCCTCGTAGTTTTGCAGGCTTCGGCGCCGCCACTGCCACTCAACGCGAGTTCGCCCCGCGCAAGGCTTCCAGCGGACGATCACCAAGGGCCCCCGCAGGCAGACGCGCAAGGACCACGCTACCGGACACACACTTTCGGGGCACCAATACACACACACACCGACCCCTTGAGCCAAAGGTTTAGGGTTTAGGGCTTAGGGTTTAGGGTCTGCATCCAAAACCCTAAACCCTGAAAACTTGCAGCCCCAAACCCTGAACCCTCACTGCGGCCGAAACCTCATCACGAATGTAGGACCCTGATTCAGAAACCCTGGCCCTATAACCCCCAAAACAGTAGAATTCATATTAAGAACCCCTAATAAAGGCACAGGATTTCTTAATCAGGGTCCTACATTCCCAGAGACTCCAGGAATATACCTTAAAGTATACTAGGATCCCTAACATGATTTAATAGGTATATTCCTTAGTTAAGGGGTTTTGGAGTCTCTGAGTAGCCTGTGTTATTCCCTAAACCCTAAACCCTAAACCTTAAACCCTAAACCCTAAACCCTAAAGCCTAAACCCTAAACCGTCTCTGGGTTAGCCGAGGGGCGTAGTGAAGATCACGGAGGCTGGTGTGCTTGGTGGATTTCTTCTCCATGCCTGCAAACGGAACAGTAGGGCTCTGTGTTTAGGGCTCTGTGTGTTAAGTTTTAGGGTTTAAGGCGCAGGGACAGTAGGGCTCTGGGGTTTAGGGTTTAGGGTTTAGGGTTTGGGGTTTAGGGATCTGTGTGTAGGGCTTAGGGGTTTAAGTTTTAGGGTTTAGAGTGTGAGTTAGTAGGGCTCGGTGTTTAGGGCTTAGGGGTTTAAGTTTTAGGGTTTAGGGTGTGGGTTTTATAGGGCTCTGTGTTTCGGGCTTAGGGGTTCAAGTTTTAGGGTTTAGGGTGTGGGTTAGTAGGGCTCTGTGTTTAGGGCTTAGGGGTTTAAGTTTTAGGGTTCAGGGTGTGAGTTAATAGGGCTCTGTGTTTAGGGCTTAGGGGTTTAAGTTTTAGGGTTCAGGGTGTGAGTTAATAGAGCTCCGTGTTTAGGGCTTAGGGGTTTAAGTTTTAGGGTTTAGGGTGTGGGTTAATAGGGCTCTGTGTTTAGGGCTTAGGGGTTTGAGTTTTAGGGTTTAGGGCGCGGGCTTATAGGGTTTTTGAATTTAGGGCTTCGGGTTGCGCTTCCTGAACTGAGCCCCAAACCGTTGCAGAAGTAATTTAATACTGAAACCCTAAACCTTAACCCCCAAACCCTAAATCCTCCAAGCAACACCCAAAGAGCGGTGGACCGACACCCCTAAATCCCTGAACCCCTAAACCCTAGACCCTAAACCTCAAAACCCCTAAACCCCTAAACCCTACTCAAAGCCTGGTGGACACCTTAATGTAGAAGCCTTAATAATTTTTCAATAGGGTCTTGGGGCCCACTATACTATGCTTATACTAGGGAACCCCAAACTGGTATAGGCAATGATTTAGGCACCTATATTACCCTTACTTCAAACTCGAAACCCTAAACCCTAAACCTTACAAACCCTAAACCCTAAACCCCTAAACCCCTAAGCACCTAAACCCCTAAGCCCCTAAACCCCTAAACCCTAAACCCTCAACCCAGGCAGAACTTTAAACTCAAAGCCCTAAACCCTAAACCTTAAACCCTGAACCCTAAACCCTAAACCCCAAACCCCTAAACTCTAAACCCTAAACCCAAACTCAAAGCCCGCGACCGTCATCGTCCCCCGGCCTCTCTCGGCCTCTCTGAAATGAGAAGACGAGCAGCTGGCAGACCTGTGCTGGTAGCTTGGATCATGGGACTTAGGGGCTTTAGGGGTTTGGGTTTAGGGTTTAAGGTTCAGGGTTTAAGGTTTAGGGTTTAGGGTTTAGGGTTTAGGGTTTAGGGTTTAGGGTTTAGGGTTTAGGGGACTTAGGAAGTAAGGTTAGAAGTTCCTTAATTGGGATTATAAGTCAATATAAGTATAGTTACCTTAGTTGTAACCCTACTTACTAAGTCCCATGATCCTGTAAGTAGGGTCTGGGGTTTCGGGGTTTAGGGATTTAGGGATTTAGGGATTTTGGGTTTAGGGATTTAAGTTTTAGGGATTTAGGGTTTAGGGATTTAAGGTTTAGGGTTTCGGGGATTTAGGGATTTAGGGATTTAGGGTTTAGGGATTTAAGGTTTAAGGATTTACGGATTTAGGGATTTAGGGTTTAGGGATTTAGGATTTAGGCTTTAGGGTTTAGGGTTTAGGGTTTAGGGTCTTGGGTTTATGGCATGATACCTTTGGGCCTTGCAGCAGAGCGGAGGCGTTAGTGCAGGGATGCAGGGCTGAGGGTTCTCATGAGAGTTCACAAGGCAGTCGTGGAAATCAACGGGGCGAAGTTCGACAGGCTTTCGGCAGTTTCTCTGCTGCGGATGCAGATGTGGGGGTTTCCGAAAAAAGGGGACCCTAATATCGTACCCCTAAATAGTAGGGTCCTTATTATAAGGACCCCTAAAATAAGGTAGCTTCGGGAACTCCCATACAGATGTTGAGTCCTCCTGTCGACCAGGATTGGAAAGTCAGGGTGCCCAAACCTAAACTACTCAACCTTTTCACCCTAAACCCCAAAATCTGAACTAACGAAAACCAAACACCCTAAACCGGACAATGTTCAAGGTCGGTGCAATATACGAGTTCCAATAGCTCAGAGCATAATCATGATAGTTATATACAGACTCGTATTCGTAATCGTTCACACCATATATCAAGTCAAAGATTGCTGGCACAGACGGCGTCTTCCGTAGGATGCAAAGCTTTGGAATTGAAGCCTATCTCAGACTTTTCAACTGGATGTTCTGGGGGTCTCAATGTGCATGAAGCTTCGGACTCTATGATGGTTGCTGCCGGCTGCTTACTGCTTGCTACTCGCTGGTTGCTGGTTGCTGGTTGCTGTTTGCTGTTTGCTGCTTGCTGTTTGCTGTTTGCTATCTACTGTTTGCTGTTTGCTGCTTGCTGCTTGTAGTTTGCTGCTTGCTGTTTGCCGGTTGTTGTTTGCTGGTTTGGTTTTGCTGCTGCTGTTGCTGGTCTTGTTCTTGTTATTGTCATGGTTGTGGTGACTGTTGCTATCTCTATGTTTACGATGGTCTCTACGACCATTGTGGTTACAACTTGTCAAGACTACCCGGACGTAGAGGGTTAACGAGCCCAGAGCGGATTTGGGATAAACTATGGTAGAGGGGTATAACCCAAAGCCCTGAACCTCAACCCCGAAGCCCTGAACCCTGAACCCAAAGCCCTGAACCTCAAACCCAAAGCCCTCAACCCCGAAGCCCTGAACCCTGAACCCTGAACCCAAAGCCCTGAACCCAAAGCCCCGAAGCCCCAAACCCTAAACCGGAGACCCGTATGAGTTTCACCCTGAGCCGTAAACCCTTAAACCCTTAAACCCTTAAGCCCTTAAACCCTAAACCCGAGACACTTAAACCCTAAACCCCAAACCAGAAGCCCTAAACC
>CAJNDV010028969.1:26300-50030 GCA_905221635.1 Symbiodinium sp. CCMP2456 | reverse complement strand
GTACGTATGTATGTATGTGTATATATGTAACGTGTGTTTATGTCATATCACATACAGAAATGCATGCTTACATACCATTGTGCTACATTACAGTACAGTATATTACATCACAGCAGTACACTCTCATAAATGCGCACATACACCCATACTTGCATACATGCATACATACGTACATTTACATACGTACATACATACATACATGCATACATACATACATACATACATACTACATACATACATACATACATACATACATACATACATACATACATACATACACATACATACACATACTTACATGCAAATAAAGGCAGCTACCTGTTTCTTTGCTGTCTGCGTTTCTTTCGAGTGTTTGTTAGTGCAAAATTCGATTATTGAAATACTGAATCACGTAACCAAATTAATTCACGAAGGGGCTAGTGAGTTAGTGACGTTAGTTGCTTGGTTTGCTAGCTAGCTAGCTGGTAGCTAACAAACATAACTGGTTCTTCGGTTTTTGTACGATGTATTAAATTTTACTGGTTCTTCGGTTTTTGTACGATGTATTAAATTTTCTCCCATTCACTTATCTCTTGGTTTACTTGTGTAGTATTGTCCGTGTATATGTGTGCGTTGTTTGCGTTTTGTTGGTGTTAGAATGCGGCCATATGCGCATTTCATGCATGTGTGTATGTATTCAGCTATGTTTTATCAAGTTAAAAGACAAGCAAACAAGTTAATTCAGAAATAGATAAACACATGAATATGTGTGTATATATATATATATATACGTATGTGTGTGTGTATATATATATATATGGTTGTTTGGTTGTTGCTTGCACTTGTTTGTTTGTACATATGTGCGCATCCACTTGCTTTCAGAGATTCATCCTGATATGAATCCAGGCCCGACCGCGCTCCGCCGGGCTGGCGCCCAAGCGGCCGCCGAAGCCAAAGCCGCGCGCTGCCCAGGGCAAAACGAAGAGCGGATCGTTTCGGATCCTTCGGGTTCATCTCACGGGGGGTTTCTCGACGGGCTTTTGTGGAGCTTCGTTAGGTTTGAGTGGATGTGATCGCTGTTCGAAGGTGGCTTCTTGGGTCAATCCGTGTACTGCAACAGTGCCTTGATATGGAAGTACACTAGAAATATGCTTGCACTAGTTCCTTGTGGCGTTAAGGGGGAATTTCCTCAGAAGCGTGCAGCACTCCGAAACTGGACGTCGAACCCACGACCCCCCGAGCCCCGTGAGTAGCCAAGGCCGACTCTCACTGCGTAGACCGGCAGAAAGGAATCAACGATTTGCAGCATGAACCCGTACAACGCAACACTCCAGACCCCCAAACCTCATAATGCAAATCCTAGATCTGCAGGCACCGCTCAGTAGCACCGCAGGCATCCACGGGCGGTTGCATTCGAAGTTGTATTGGGGGTTTCGGGACAACTCGGAGTACACTTTCTGTAGGGGTCCTCATGAGAGCGATCTTTATTCGGGTTCCCTTATGTTTATGAAGCTCCGGTACGGGAACCAGAATCAGTACTTTGAGCGTTTAGTACTTTCTTGGTACTAATCCAAGGATAAGGTGTGTTCTTTATTGGTTTGCATTTCAGAAGATCTCTGGAATCGTTTATAGCTGCACACAAACACCGAGAGTGTTCTTTTTCAAAGCTTCCGAGGTCTTTGTGCGGTGGGGACTCAATCACTTCTTTGGCCCAGATACTTGACAATATTCCTTTGGGAGTTTTAGAATCTTCAGAATCTGTTAAGCCTTATTCCATCATGAGAGCCGGCTTATTACGTGTATATATATATATATGTATATACACGGTCGATTAAAGTTGTTGGCGTAATCGTGGGCATGATAGCAACTGCCTGTGTCTGCACTGCATGCGGCATGCGCGATGCCGAGATGCAACTTTCCAGCAGCCCTGGTAAGCCTTGAACTCCATCTCCGTTGCACGCAGGCGGTGGCGGTACCACAGAGCGCAGAGGAGCTTCAATATCAACACTTTAAACGTCCTGAACCGAAGCCTATCGCTACCCGAGAATGCTTGGTTTATGTTGCTTCGTAAGCGCACGGCACATTCCGGCAGGACAAACTCCATCATCCAAGGCTCCCACCACTTCCTCTACAAGCCCACAGAATTCAAAGTCTCCAAAGTCCCAAAGCAGGGGGACCCCAAGAGCCCTAAACCTTCAGGCCCCCAACTACAAACATACCGAAGCATTCTACAGACCTCATCAAGCCGCTGAGCCATAAAGCCCTCAACGATTAACCCGCTTAAGCCCCCCTACGCATGTAAAACCCTTAGACCCTCAACCTCAAATCCGAAACCTTCAGAATGTCAAATTGCCCTGAATCGGCAGAGGAGCTGCCAAAGGTTCGGCGATGGAAGTCTGCGTTCATGCCGCCGGGGGCTTAGAGGACAAGGGGTTGAGCGCTGTGGGTTTATCTGGTTGTTTAGGGTTCTACTTCGTCCGTTAAGCCTTCTATAGGGTATATCAGAAAGGTGTCTTATTTGAGTCTATCCGGGTCTTTTGTAAGGGTTCATCCGGGGTTTGGGGTCAAGGCCTCCTGGGGTTTGAGGCTTTAGTTTTGTTCTTGGATTTGTTGGGCCTCTGGTGAGAAATTTGGCGGGCTCTGCGAAGCCTGGTGAGCTTCATATCTCAGGGTTACATGGAGGAGCATAGGTAGTTCTAACTAGGGATTGGGGACTGGGATGTGGGGGTCATGCCACTATATATTTTATACAGTGTTCTACATTATATATACGTGTGTATGTGTATATATATATATATAGGTATAGATATAGATACAGATACACATACATGTATGTATAAACTATCTATGTTGTCCGTATATGGTACACATTGTTTTATATATAGTGTACATGATGACCATGATGATGGCTATGATTATGACTATGGCTGTGGCTATGACTATGATTATGTGTTGTGATTAATATTGATTAATACTACTATTCCTACTGGTATTATTGTTTGTGTATTCTCATCATAACTCGTCATTCTTCTTCTTACTATTAATATTATCACTTCTTGTTTTCATTGTGATGGCTATTACTACTGTTAGGCTTTTTTTTATTGTTATTGTTGTGCATATTGTTGTTTTGTTTTTTGCTATCAGCATCTACCACCACTATCACTCTTATTGGTATTATTTTTTACTAGTACTATTACTAGGATTCGTAATATTATGAATGTTATTGTTATTGCGATTGTTATTATGGCTTTACTTTTGTTTCAATATGAAGAATAAACGTGAATATGAATATACATACACATGTAGATACAAATGTTAGTATGAGTAGTAATACATACGTATGCCTGAAACGCTTTATTTCATCTGCTACGCTGACCCGCTTCGGTCAAGCTGCACGGTGCAGAACGCTTCGTTCGGGCAAACCCCCTCAAAGACCAATTCCGCGGAGCCCGATTGCAAACATGCTAAACCTCAAACCCTAAATTGGCATCTGCAGCCGTAGTGGTGGGTGGTAGTAGTGGTTGTAGTGGTAGTAGCACGTGCGTGAAACCAACAGCTGACAAACTGAATCGACAACAACCGGTACCCACGAATCCATCGGCGCAGCCGAGGAGTGATGTCCTTAGAATGGAAAGCCATCCCCTAACCCCAAGCAACAAACAGCAGGCAGCAACTATGAGCAGACATGTGAAGGCTTCCCGACAGACAGAACCCCTTCCTCGGCTCGTCAGAGTGTAGGGATTCGGGCAAAAGCCCCGAAGCCACCCAAGCCGAACATCGTCCGAATCCCTCTGCAGCCGCCAAATCCTGATGAACCCCTCCCACAAATCGAGACCAAAGCTCCTTATTTTGTGTTTGTCACCACGAAGGGGAGTTGAGGAGATGGGAAGGTATTAGATCGGGCCGCGGGTATCTCAAAAGCCTCGTTGGATTTGTGTTTGTGTACTGGTAGTACATGTGTCGCCGTCGTAGTCTGAAAGAAGTATCGAGTGTCAATGCTCGTATTCGTTCGAAGGCCTGGGAAGTTCAGAAGATAGCGGACCCTTTGACCACAGAGGGAACCTCTGATTTTTACGAGACTCCTATGTTGAGAGGCTGTGGTTGGATGTGGCTCCCGAGAAGAGCCCAGAGACGCAGCGCCGCGGCTGCACTCCGGGAGGGTTCCACTCAGAAGGAGCCTTAAGGTCGAAGTGTCCAGGACAGGTCTGACAAAGCAATTCGTAGATAGGGGGAGGGGCTGATCTAGGTAAGGTTCAAGTTTTCATTTCAAACCTTGCTGAAGTAGACATGTGGGTTTTCTGCAAGAACGTGCCCTGTTTACCAAGCTGCAGATTTTGAGAACCCAGAACACCTCTCGTATCCAAAAAGTAGATCCAAAGTTTGTTGCGTATCTACATATGCATGACAGGTTCCGAAAACGGCAACGTACCTGGATCGATAGCATGCGATTTGAATGGAACTGATGTAGTATGGCTCAAAAACACGTCGAAGAGAGGAAGAAAAACACGAGGCCTTAAGAAAGAATGAGATAGACCTTACGGCTTCGGGTCTAGGGCTTAATGTTTAGTGTGCGAACGGTTTAGCTTCGGAAAAGTTTGCTTTGGGGCCCCTGTTTGAAGTTCAGGCCCTAAACCCAAACCCCGGACGCTTCAAGATCCAAAAGGAAGATCTGCAGTCCCAAACAGCACAAAAGCCATGTAATGACCAACACCTTCCTCGGAAAGACATTCAGAGCTTCTACGATGCTACAAAACAAGCCTCGCAGCGAGCATTGAACTTGTTAACTCATTTCGTTGTCGACTTTCAGGCTTCTTTTACCCCCAGAGCCCGAAACAAAAGAAAGCACCTCAACACCCCAGCCCCGGCCCCCTAAACCGAAGACTTGACAGAACATAGGCCGACATCCAAACCTGAGGAGAGAGAGTGCTAAGAAGAGCTGTTGTTTTTTCGTTATTTTGGCTCAAGCATCATGAGCATCAGTGTATATCGTTTATTTCCGCTATACTACCGCAGGACGACAGTTCGCCACACGGCTTCGAAGTCAACACATGAGACACAAGAACGCCCTTTCCCTCTTATCCCACAGGCATTCCGCCGAGAACATTATAGTAGTATAGTTTTATTCCGGGAATTAACTACTCCGCCACGCTGGCCACGTAAAGCGGACCTGCGGCTGTTCATGGTAAACTGACAACATCCTCCGTATGTCGAAACTTTTGATTTGTCCCGCTGATGTATGAGAGTAAAGCTCAAATAAATTCATGCACCACGTTGGTACGTGCTAAAGCGTGTGGCCATCGACAGCTTTGGGCGATACAACTGCAAAAGAATCTGCTGCAAGCGGGTGATGAAAGTTGTTCTTCGTGGGATTTTGCATGTTTTTGCTCAAGTTGTAGGTTGGAGGCGGTCTAGGAAGGTCCGCCCCGAAGACCCGGAGGCCCTCGTCAGAACTTATCCACGAGCCTTATTGTCCTCGAGAGATTTGGGAGCCATTCATTCCGGGTCTCTGACCTCATCCGTCTGTTGAAGAACCGAAATTTTGAGGCCGTGCACGTGCGCGATGGGTTTAGACAACGTGTGTTTGAGATTATGTCGACGCTTGGGCACAACAGCTATTGAAAGCACAAAAGCACCAGCCACCGCGCAGCAAGCGGTTCCAGGACTACATGTTGCTCACAGTTCCGTTGTAAGTATCATGCGTGATTGCGCGATCGCTACGCGATTTCAAAGCGGAGGAGAAGTTGCGTGATTTGTCGAACTTGTGCTTGCCTGGGGCGCTGCAGGCTGCTTGTGAGGGCTCTTAATGCGATCGGATGGCATCTTTGGTGGCACGTGTGTCGCCCTGCAGTGCGCACACCTGACCGCCACCTGCCGAGCATACACGCAGAAAAACAATATATTCTGATGTTTCCTGGCATAGAACATGCGAGCATGTCTAGACATAGCGAAGGATGCTGCGCCTGCGTTTTTGGGGCACGTTGGGTTTCAGCAAGGCTTTGAGGGTCTGGGGTTCAGGGCTCAGCATGTTTAGCCGAAAGATATTGACTCAAGTGGTAGACTGCTAGGCCCTTCTAGGTCTTGAAATGTTCACCAAGCAAGGTGTGATCTCGCCAAAACGGCGCCAGCTGCTATGCCCAGCACTCGGAACAAGAGTCGGGGCACGGTCGGGCTTCAAGGTATTCGCGGCTTGAACCCTGAGAGTTCGCGATCCGAATTGAGGCGAGCTGGATATTTTAGGGGTTGGCGGCGATTGGTTTGATGGGCACAATATAGCACAATGTAGCACTTGCGGATGTTTGGGGCTGTAAAGAATAGAAATCCAAGACCACGAGTTGAAAAATGGAACTTAGATGCACGCACGCATGGATGGCAGGTCTACCGACTGCGAGGCCGCTGACGAGGCCCTTTTCCTTGTGTCGAAGAGTGTCCATCGTAAGTGGTCCGGGTTTGAGCCTATGAGAAAGTTGAGGGACACTGGAGAATTCGGGCCCAAGCCCCAGGCGGAGACGGGCGGCCCGGCAGAAACAGAAGGCCGGCTTTTGAGGTCGAAGTTTAAACCCTTCAGCTTTCTTTCGCAGGGCATGGAGGGCTATTGTACGGGAACTGTGGTTTCAGTGTCACCTCCGAAGGAAGACAGGGATGGATGTACGAGGAGTCAACCATCCAGTAGCGGCTAGAGCTTGGAGATTTAGGAAAGGTGAACGGTGAGGAGACGCTAATAACCCCAAACCCCATTGCCAAGACCATAACCCCTAAACCCCCGAAGCACTTCTAATACCAAAAACAGAAGTCTGGATCTTTCGACGGGGCGCCGAGATCGAAGAGTCGCAGGCCCTTCGCTGTGGACTCCCGAAGAACCGGCTGAGGCGAGCTTGGGCACTGTGGGCAGGTTTGAAGAATTTGGAGTAAGGGTGAATGGGGCTTGACAGTGTTTCTTGGGTTGTTGCTACATCATGGCTTCCATACAGGAGGCCCCGGCCACCACTGCGCCGGCCGGGGACTCCGCCCGAGTGGCCCCAGCGCCACCACTGAGGCTGGAAGATGGGAGGTTTGTGTGTGGAACAGATTTCTTTGAGTTTTGGTGGTGCAAAGGGGTTTGGGGCTTAGGGTGTCGGGCCGTGTAGGGTTTGCCTGTGCTTGGGCTAAGTGGAGTGGTAGCTGCAGGAGAGAAGCCCCTCTTCCACCTGCTGCGGATGTTTGGCGGCAACGAAAGGCTGTTTCAGGGACATGGGGCGAGAAAGGATGCGCTTCCCCACGGACCCCACTCCATCTTGCTCGCTTGCACTGGATCGGGCCTTGACAAGACGCGTGAGTGTTCGTGAGCATGAAGCATTTGAATTACGGGGGAGATCCTAGAGTTTCCGCAACAGTATGCCTTCTGAAGTTTGGTGGGATAGAGTTAGAAGGGTGTGGAGTTCAGCCCCCAAGCACTTCAGACACAGCCTCACTCTGGGTCCCCCACGGACTCTGGTCAAGGGCATGGCTGAGGAAAACGGCAGCACTTGGGAATATAGCACCGATGAAATCGAGCACAAGCATACTTTATCTTGGACCTTGTCGGGGAGGCACGAGGCTTCATTCAGTTTTAATCCCTGACGGAGAGCACAATGCTACCACAGGCAGTACGTGTGTCTGTCTGAAGCATGCGCTTGCACAACGCCCAAGGACATGAGCAGCAGCCTGGCGGCGTTTCATTCTTGCACTGTATATTAATAGCTTCACGAGGGCATGGGGCTTGTGCCACACTGTTCAGAATATCGGCCATTGTTAGATGTTGACACTGCATGATGAGATCTGTCATGAAGCATTTCCTTAGCCGGCGTCAGACATGCATGCCATGAAGTTCTTCAACTCGAGGCCCCAAGGTAACGGCCTGTGCGGAGACGCGGCAGGGTGCCCGGCTATTGGAGGCATCCCGGCTAGCAAAGCAGTGCTGAGAACCCGACCGAACAGATAGAAGATCTCGTGTCGTGTGAGAATGTTGACTACTAATTAGAGAACGATTTGTGTCGGGCTAGGCATTCAGACTGGGCTTTGCTTGGGACGAACAGGGACGACAAAAACGCAAGATCTTTGTCGGGCGGTGAAAATCGATCGTGCTGCGCGCTTCACTGCAGTTTGAAATTGACCGAAGCACACCGGAACACTCACGCGCACACCAATGAACGGGTTGATGTGTACGCGTCTATGGACATTCGTGTATACGTCTATGTTGCATGTACCGATTTTCTCATGGATGTACAATAATCCCCAGGTGCAGACAGACAGACAGACAGACACACACACACACAGAGACAGACAGAGACTCTCTCTCTCACACACACATGATGCGCACGTGCACCTGTACATTCGCAAAACTTCAGTGCCCACGCACATGCCAAGCCCTGAATCCCTTAAAGTGCCTCAAGCCCGAAACTTGACCCCTAGCCTAACCCTACACCGTCAGCTTTGCCAGGAAAACACCCGTCGGATGCGGGAGAACTTGCAGAGACTCCGCTTCGAGAACCGCCGCTACCGAGGTGCCATCCACGGCTTTGAGTCGGGACGTATTTTGGGCGGCTTCAGGAATTCAGTGATGTTTCGATTTGCCGTGTTTTGATCGAAGCTTGAGGGTTGCAGAGATCAGAGCTTCAAACGCATGTTTCATTGTTTGGAAATGGTTACGGGCTGCCTCTGTAACTGAAAATCGACTCTCAGAGAAGGTTTGTGCCTGCGCCAAGATTGACCATACTTTTGGATTTGTTTTCAAAAACACGAGCTGAACTGGCCATTGGAGAAAGCTGAGCATGTGGCGAGCTTCAAATCCCTTTGTCACGGGCCTAGGCTTGATGGCTTGGGCCCTGTACCTCGACCGTAGACTTCAAACCCTGAAATCCTGAATGCTCGAACTCGCGTGGTATTGGGGGCGGGTCAGATGCGACACAAAGCATAGCGGCTTAGCTGAAGACTTCCACGGAGACACATGCTCTTTGACCCGAAGCCCGAAGCACTCTGTTTGCCAGTTCGTCCACACGACGGGGCGGAGCACAGCGAGGACCTGGCAGCGATGCGTCCACTGGCCTTTGCAAGTGCCCAACAAATGATAATCCGCCTGCGTGTGTTTTCAAGTGGACGCTTTTCCTGCCGCTTCCGGCAGGTTCTTGGCGAAGGGTCAGGGGCCCGGCCGAATTCCTGTGGCACAACGTCGCTTCGTGTCTCAACCTTGTGTTTCAACATGATGTATGTGAGCACGACGATGCATGCAGACATCTGCTGCGCTGGCCCCTTCACTCGTTTGACGTCCCGACTAATGGCCCTCCAAGCATGACATTGCCAGGGAGGGCGCCCCATTCCAGCTGGAGTCCAGGAAGAAGTTCGAGGCAGTGGCCGACATGTTTATGCCAGTGCAGAAACAGCAGCACGATTCAGGCAGCTTAGAAGAGCGAGGGAATGCCTGCGCGCCGCCTTGCATGCACCGAACAGCTCACACACCCACAGCATGCATCTCAGTGCGGTGTGCAGCTTGTGAGCTCGTGTCAGCTCCAGTCAGTCGTGTTGCGGAGCTGCACTGTTGCAGCAGAACTGGGCTCACTGTGTTCGAAAGCCCACCCGCTTGTTTGTGTTGTCTTGCTTGTGCTTTCTTTTTTACTTGGGTGTTACAATGCAGCGGCTAATCAGACAGGTACGTTCGCATCCTTTTCCTTGTTCTGATGCAGGCGCACTGCCCCGGCCGAAGGCCAAACTCCATCTTGCTGGGCGGCCGTGCCCTGGCTTGTCGCCAGCACAGTCTTTGCCCTTGCCCACGCAATCCGTGTGTGATGCCATGCCTCACGTGTCAACTGCCTCTGGCGTAGTTGACTGCCGATCCGGAGACGGTTCTGTGAGAACCTTGGAAGACGCAGAGCGTGCATCTGGCTCGCCAAGTTCAAGGCAGTCGCATGCGACAGCAATCTAAGGGAGTCCCTAGAGACCGCATCTGACGCGGCCCTACTCCCCTTGTTCTTAGATAGAGCACCCGCTACGCTTAAGCGCCATTTCGGTGGCTGGCAGCTTTGGGTTGGGTTCTGTGCATCCCAGGGTTGGCGCGCGGCTGCAAATCCAACCGTGGGCGCGGCCGTCGGCGCTCGGCGGGGTCATGCCTCAGTGGCGTGTCACTCGCCGCCTTCAAGTTCCAGTTCACGGTTTTGTTAGATAGGCTTTCGTCAACTTGATCCGGGCATGGAAGGACCATGGCAAGTGGACGCTACCGGCTGTGAAAGAAGCTGTTCCCTTCTCGCTGCACTGGTGCAGTGTTTTGAGCATGCATGTGTGTCTTGCAATGTTGATCCCGACGACCAGCTGCTCCTGGCGGCCTTCCTACATATGTGTTGGGGTGGACTTCGCTTCTCTGACGAGCAGCTTCTTGATCTGTGCTCGGTGGTTTGTGCTGAGGTCGATTCTATTAGAGGGCGATGTTCGCGAACAAAATCAGCCCCCGCGGGATGTGCTGGGGATTTTTTCGCCGTGGCTGCTTGGCACGTGACTGGGGAGGTGTCTTCTTGAAGCTTATCGCCGATCATCGGGCCAAGTACCCGAGATGGCATTTTCTTCTCGCAGCCAAAGGACGTCCCATGACTTACACCCAATGCCTGGCTCATTTGCGTCGGTGTCTTGTTGTGTTCGGCGGCCTGGACCAGTCTTCGGCTGCTGTGTTTATCTTGCACAGCCACAAGACCACCATCCTCCGCTGGGGTCTGCAGCATAACTTGCCTGAGACGGACCGAGGTGCGCAGGGTCACCACCGCTGCCCGGCCCCCGTCAGCAAGTGTGTCCCGCGCTACGGCAGTCGACGACATTGCAGCTTCGTTGTCAGCGGCAGGTCCTCGACGCCGTTGACAGACAGTGGGTTCCCAACGTTTCCGTGGACAGGGGTCTCCACTTCCTGCGGCTTGACGCCACTTGTTCTGCGCCTGCAACTCCCGTGGTTCCGCCTCCCGTGACTCAGGAGGCCCTTTCGCCTGTTGTTGCTGCAAACCTGCGTGATTCTCTTGAGCTCGAGTCAGATGCCCTCACCGAGCCGGAAAGTGAGTCCGATGCTGTGTCTATGTTCTCTAGTGACTCTAGTGCTGTGGAGTCGGTGGCGTCTATACAGACTCTCTGGAGGGTGCTGGCGACAGCGAGAGCTGCTTTTTCTGGGCCGTGGCTGCTGAACATCCGCTCTGGCATTTTTCACTAGGCCATTCGCAATGTGAAGGAGGACTCTCACATGCTTGCGTAGACGCCGCTGCGCGATGGTTATGAGCTCCGGAGGCGCGCCCCTCGCTTTGAGGGGTTCTGCGCATGTCGCCACAGCGGTTGCTGCGTTGGTCTGCAGTGAGAAAGCTCAATAGCTTCAGTTGGAGCTGCTGATCGGCTCTTGGTGCATCGCGCTCGACGGCAGATGCTTATGTTCCTTTTCAGGCAGGGAAGTTCCTCTCTTCTTATCGTCGTTTAAATTTATGCTGTGTGCGCTTTTCAGGCAGGCTTAACTCTTTTTCTTAAGTCTCGTGAATTTGAGTACATTCGGATTGACGGATGTCCGACATGCGAGCTCATGTCGTTTGTGTCGCATGTTTGGATGCGTGTTGATATCAGCTGCGGCTTGATCACGTCGGCGTGTGCTTGATGTGTTTTCGTTTTCAAGCGGGAACATTCCTTTCTTTTTTAAGCTTATTCCGGCTGTGCTTTTCAGGCGGGCTTCATGCTCCTTTTTAAGTCCTGCGAAGTTTAGTACATCCGGATTGACGGGTGTCCGACACGCGTGTGCGCCGCAGTTGTGCCGTGTGCACGAAGTTCTCCCGGATTGATGGGAGTCCTATCGTGCGTGTGCATGATGTCGCTTGTGTCCGTCGTGACTTGTGCTCTGGCTGTGATTGTGCGAGATCGCGAGCTAGTCCAGACTGTTTCTGCTTGTCTGCAGATTCGTTGGTTCACTGTTGCTGCGCTTTCTTCTCTGTGCCTGTCAACTCCATGGCTATGCCAGTGCCGTTGCTGCCCATTTGCAAGGAAGTGGGCTTATCAGATGTGATCGCGAAGTCCTTGCATAACATGGGGTACGATTCGCCGGAGACCTTCTACAGCAGCTTTGTGGACGCTGCTGCGCTAGAGTCCTGGCTAGGTAAAGCTCGGCCCAAGCTCGGTGAAGCTGTCGCTGATGTTGGCGATGAGTCCTGGAGCACTCACCCCATGGCCGGCAAGCTCCGTCGCTTGTGGAGTCGGTGTGGCCCGTGTTTGCCTACCGCCGTTGCGCCCAACCTCCGTGCAGCGCCCTGGCCCTGTTCGGGGAGTCTGCTCTGCCGCCATCTTCCCAGCGCTTGGATGCTGGAGATCGTGAAAGACTGGTGAAGGATTTTGAGAAGTGGGTCTGCTGCTCCAGTGTGTGCAGTCCCAGTGCAAGTCCAAAGCTTGGACTTGGATAGCATGGCAGCGCATCCTTTCTGAAGAGGCGGCCTTGGATGTCCAATCCCGCAGAGCGACACGCAAGCGCGACATGGCCGAAATCGTCGCTGAGGCAGCAGGCTTATGCAGCGACGAGTGGGACCTTGATCTCTCCGCCTCCACTTACAAAGTGCAAACGCTTTTGACCGTACGTGCGCACGCGTGTGCGATGTCAGAGGCCGGACATCTTCACTCATGGATGTCGTACGTCAAGAAATTCATGATCCACCATACTCGCCGGTCCGGGCTTGGTTTGCGTCCCCCTTCGCCCGCAGAGGCAGAAGAAGCTGATAAAGAAGTGCTTGGAGAGATTTTCCGCATGGTCTTCCATGACAACGTTTCCATCGACGATGCGTTGCAATCTCTGGTCCGTGAAGACCTGTTGCATGTGAAGGTCATGCCGCAGCCGAAGCCGCTAAAGGTGCCGCCTCCGCCTTCACTGCCGTCCCGCCCGCGCCCGTCTGGCGCCGGCGGCAAGCGCACCCAAGGTGGTAAGGAAGCCCCCGACCCTGGCAAGCGCTACAAGAAAGGCAATTGCTGGGGCTTGCAGGAGGGTTCGTGTCCAAAGTCTGCAAAGGATAGTGATGAAGAGCTGACATTGTTCTTGATGCTGAAGGATGTGGAGGCAGGCTTTGCTTTTGAGTTGCTAGGTGGAGAAGCAGCCGCAAGGCAGCGTTGGGGCAACAACGTTGCAGCTGGGAAACTTGGGATATCGCACCCTCCTGGCAAGAAGCCACGCCTTACCGGAGACGGTACCGTTTCCGGTGCCAACCTTGTGTGTAGGATCCTCGAAAATGTTAGGCTCCCGACCCTGGACAGCATTCAGCAATTCCTCAGCTCCTCTGCAGTGGGACAGCGTTGGGCTGCGTTCTCATTTGATGTCCGTGCGGCACACAAGCTGGTGCGGGTGGGGAGTCCGAACAAGGCTTGTCGTGCTTTATTGTGAAGGGCAGGTGGATTTCGGTTGTTCTTGGGCCGCTTACTGGTTTAGTCGGGTGGGTGCCTTTGTGGCGCGGCAGACCCGTCGACTGCTGTGGGTCCGGCACGGCCTCTTCCTGTATGTTGACGATGGGATGTCTCTGTTCCCGCTCGAGGCCGCTCCACTTCTGTCAGCGTTGTGCGTAATGTTCCTAGTGTCCTTGGGTATTCCGCTGAGGTGGGAAAAGCTTCAGTTAGGCGAGGACCTCTCTTGGATTGGCTGGAGTCTGAGATTGAATGTTCGCAGTGCATGCCTGCCCCGGGACAAAAAGAGCAAAATCCTGGGCTTGCTCTGTCCCTTGCTCAAAGCTGGCACCAGGATGCCAAGGCGGGAAGTAGAACGTGTGATTGGCCTCCTGCTCTGGTTCACAGCAGCTGCCTCGTGGCTGCGTCCTTGGCTGCACGAACTCTACAGGTTGTTGTACAAGCCTGCAGTTGTGACAAGGTCGTTGTCCGTGTGCCAGTTCGGGGAGCTGCTTCGCTGCCTGTATCCTTCTCTCCATGTGGTTTGCCCCGCGAAGTCCAGTGATGTGCGTCCTCAATGGCGACTGCGCTCCGTCAGCAACTGCGAGGTGAAAGACTTGTGGGACCGGGCCATCACCTGCCCGAGGGTGCGCTCTGGCATGATCTCTGTGGTGTTCTTCGACTACTCCTGCGCTTCGACTCGCACTTGCGCCAGCTCTTCTTTTGCCGCGCGTCTCTTTCATAATGCTGTCACGGAGGAGGTTCGCATTCCATTATGCATCAAAGAGGCCCCGCCTTGTCTTGTGCCGCCGATGCATTTGCCAAGCGAGAAATTGCTGGTTTAGGGGGTTGGTTCCTTCTTCCAGGCTTGCCTTGCGTTGTGCAGAACATAAGGTGGTTTAGGCTTGCGGTTACGAGAGACACTCTTCCGTCCTGGCTACGGCCAGCAAAGAGCGAGCCGCTGCAGTCCATCATAGTATCCTTGGAGGCTCTCGCGCAGCTGATGCTTTTGGTTCTTCGTTGCCGTGAGCTTGCACTTCCGCGTGGCGAGTATTTTATCTTGCGCCTGCCGCAGCTTCGTGACAACGCAGGTGTTGTTTCCGCCAGCTCAAAGATGCTGAGCATGAAGGAGCCCCTCTGCTGGATCCTGCAGGCGGTAGGGTTTGGGTTGGTTAAACTAGGCGTTCGGCTCTCCTGTTCCGAGATAGCTGGGGTTCGCAACTGCTGGGCGGATGCCTTGAGCCGCGATGAGCTTCCAGGAGTTTCTCCTGCGCTAGAGCGTTCCGCAGACATCTCTGGGCTTCTGTCTGCCCCTTGGTCCAGCAGCTGAGCCTCCACCCTTCGGTTGGGTAGTTTTTTGCTACTTGTGTCGCCTCAACTGCAATGGACCGCTCACCTTTCAGTCGGGTGTGTGACTCAGCTGCAGTTGCAGCAGGCCTGGGCTGGTGGATCGTGTGTGCGGTCCATTGAAAAGTGAGTGTCTGCATGCTTGGTGTGTAAGTGTTTTTCTGCTGCACGCGTTTGCGTATCTGCATACATGCCTGCATGACCGCGTGTATGTATAATGTCCTAGCTGCTCCCTGGTTTTGTAAGCGCTATCTAGAATCTGGAATCTTCCGTATGTCGTGTGTGTACATACCTATATATATATATATATATTGTATGTATGCATATACATACACGTACAATGCATATGGATCGTCCCGACATCTTGAATATCATCGATACAATACCAGTATGGCCTAGCAAGGATTGTTCGTTTCGGGGATTTAAAGGTTGACGTCGCGTCGGGCTAGTGTTTAGGGTCCGTTTGTCATGCCTGGAGTGGGCAGAGACGTCTGATGTGGGGACAACCTATGTTCGGCGTCAATAGCGACAAATGTTGAGATGCAGATGCCGACGGGGATGTAGCTTTGTGTATTTGTCTGAAGTTGCGAGAAGCACGAAGCTACAAGTGTCAGGTCTGCTAGAACTGACTCATATTTGTCCGACCAAGCGCCCGCTACGGGCTTTAAAGTGGCCAGCTGCTAACCCATCATGAACCGTGTAGAACCAGCTCTGCAACCTAAAATCCCTTGGGCGCCCTATAAAAAACCAGCTCGAAACCCAACGAATCGCTTCCGTCCAGATCCAAAAATCCATTAACGCGCCTTTGGGTTGATCCCGTTGAGTCAGCTCTAAAACTCGATGACCATTAAGACCAGATCTAAGAAACCCCGTGGAGGCCTTGAACACTGTTCAACACGAACCAGCTGCCGAGAAATTTGTTCGGTTCGAAATACTTTAGGCATGTCGGGAGCGGCACGTTGAGCAAACCAAGCGTCAGCTCCATGCCGTTCCTTCCGTGCACCACCAAGCGCCCAAACTCACAGCAGCTATAGCAACAAACTGACGCAGTAGGAGACGTCATTGCAAACACTTGGAATGTCAGTGTTTCAGAGCTCATTGTAAGCCTGGGCCTTGGACGGCTGGCAAGGTAGTTTGAAAAAAATTTTTGGTGCCCCTCCAGCACTGTATTACCTAAATCTTTTGTTCAAACCTTCAGGTACGTAGATGGCCTTGTGCACAGGACCTGCGCAGAAAGATTGCAGCCCTCGAGGCCCGAGTGATTGCTTCGCGATTCCTTTTGGTAGTCACCGCACCGTAGCACAAGAGGTGCAATATTGCAATCCTAGTACTGTCAGCAGCTAGCACATGCAAAGGACGACCGGTTGACAAGACATGAAGCGAGTAGGGACGTGTATAGAAGTTGCCGGCTCTGAGCAAGAAGCAAAAACACCAGGTTTCGATTCTCGTGTGGTCGCATAGTGACTGGTTACAGCACATCCACATGGTGGAGCGTGAAAACAGAGGATGTCACCTGGGTTTCGTATGGTGGCGACAGTGCCGCAAGAGGTTTCGCACTGACGAGCGGACCGTCGACGCACAAATGCAAGAAAGCACATGCATGCTTCCCAGCTGCTGTTCGACCTTTGGCGATTTGCGGTTGCACTCACGCTTTCGCAAGGATTTCGACTCGGGAAGGCAAGAGTTGCTCCTGGTGATTTCTCGCGCTTCGGCCGGCTACGGGGGTTCCTCCGCTCATCAGGCTCAGGTTGTTTCAATGCTACGGGCACTGTCCGCGAGCTCGGGTTGGGGGTCCCTCCCACCTCGGTCCTACTTCCATAATTACCGAGCCCATGCGCACTTCGAAGGTTTGCTTCCGAGCTACGTCATTTGCACATTCTGACGCACGTCGTTCCTCCAAGCTGTGCCAGCATAGCTTTCGAGGCACGACTGTAACACGCACTGACTTCTGCCTTTATTGGCCGGCTCTGTATGATCGGCAATCAACTCCCAGAGCCAATGCACGGATTTCACTGCTGCTTTTTTGTTGTGTTGGGACATTTTCACCCTATCAAAACAGCAGACAGCGCTGGCCGGGCACTTCAAGGATCCTCACAGCTGCCGCGCAGCGAAGTCTTTGAGTGAGGCTTGCAGGTCAGGTCGCTGACTTGGCTGCCCTTGGCGACGGCCCGCGAAGCATTCCGCGCTGCTTCGGGGATTCCTTGCGCAAGAATTTGAAATTCAGCTGGAAGTTGCTGAGACCAGATCTTGTGACCCCTTTTCAGGGCATGGCCGGCACACCTGCACAACCGCACTGTGACAATCTTCCACCGGGAACACCGCCCTTGCCACTCCCGACAGAGAACGAGATCAGATTTCATTCAGCTTGTGCAGCTAGCGGTTGAAGCTGAGCAAGGATCTCGTTGATCGCCTTCCGTCCAAGATGGGGCTCAGGGTTTCAAGCTTCCCTGACGCCTTCCATGATCTGTCGCAGGAATCCACGGATGTTGAGCGCCAGCGGCTGAAGATGGAGCAGCAGGAGGCGGAGGTCTCCCTGCATGATCAAATTTACTTAGAATGCTCACGTGCGTTGAAATCGCCAGTTGGGCTTCGAACACGCGAAACAAGCCCAACCAAAACTCAGAAGTCATCTGACAGGCGCACGAACCCTTCAAAGACAAGCGGCCCCCAAAGAACCCCCAAACAGGGACCCGCTCCTTGCGCCCGAGGAGCGCCGACGTGCGCAGGAGGCCTTCGAACGGAAGCTGCAGGCAAGGTTAAAGGGTTTCAGGCTCATATAAGCCATTCACAGGTTTGTATGGTTCAGGGTTCAGTGTTTTGTTTCTGTTTTTGTTATGGAGTTCTTTGCAGTGCTGGCGAGAAGAGGAGGGGGAAGGAACATCTTGGCTGGTCTTGACACAGGAGTCCCGAAGTCAGGAGTCTGCCGCGCATCAGGCTTTCCAGTGTTTCAGGTCCGCCTGCATTCCGTGCATAGCGGGAAAGGTTGTATACATGTCTCGCCTCGTGAGTACACGAAGCATGTCCAGAAGATATCGGGTTCTTTGTTCTTCGTGTCTGTGGCACGAGAACTACCTCTCTGTGAGGAACAAGTCGAGCGCGACCTTCGCGAACACCGCGAGCGGGAGGCTGTCTGTGCTTGGTGGACACAGTGTTCAAGTCCTAGTCTTGCTCTGGACAGGGGCAGATCTTTTGGCACCGTATCCGTTCCTGGTAGTTATCGTAAGAATAGCAGGCGGAATTGCCTTCACAGCAGCAAAAGACTATGGACCGCTGTTCTTGCATGATCTAATCGTAGCTCATGCGCCAAGGTGGGTCTTAGATTTGCAAGATGCCTGCCCAAATTATCCTGGCATTTTCCATCTGGGCTGCAGGACATCCTGAATGGATGGAAATGCATTGAGACTTCTAACCAGAACGGGGGGGGGGGGAGGTCATACCGTGAACTCCAGAAACTAGAGACATGGACTGAGGATGGCTAGTGCTACGATTCCCGATACTTCAACGAAAGGCATCGGGATTATGATGATCCAATTTTCGGGTTTCTACCTTAGGTAGAGATGTCGAACGCACCTCCAGTCACAGGCTCGAGAAGCCGCCGAACAGTCTGCAAGAGAGGACGAGGCAGAACCAGTGCTTGCAGATGAGGTCGGATTCAAAAGATGAAGTCTCTCATGGGCTAGCCTCGCAAGGTCCGGCAAGCACTGGCAGAGCGCTGTCAGCGGCGCCGAGAGCAACAGCTGCAGGCAGACAGAAAGCAGAAGAGAGAAGAGGAGAAGAGAAGAATTGTTCTTTCCTGGCCGAGGTTTTGCAGTCTTGACGCATACTGTAGCGCATGCTACAAAGACTCCAGCCTCGGTTCCCAAGCCTTCGTCGCCTATCTGAGGAGGAGGAGCGGTCCAGACAGCTGGAGGCTGGGGATTGCGCACCTCCAATAGAGCAGCAGGAATCGTTTCTGTTAATCGGCCACAACCATCACCGACACTACAACTACAACTACCACTACTACCACGACTACGACGACGACTGCCTGACTGAATGACTGACTGACTCGCTAGCTGCCGCTAGCTAACAGGAAACTGGTCGAGAGCCAGAAATTCAAAGTTGTCGCATCTCCTCTGGGTTTGGAGCTTGGAGCCGATCAGTCAAGGTCGGAGATGCTCCTGTAAACTGACTTTCCAAAGCAGCAACTATGGCAAAGTTTGGTCCGATGTTCCCGACAACCGGGAGACGGGCCCCTGTACCCTGCAAAGCCGCAGCACTAGCGGAACAGACGAGTACAGCAATGATGAGAAGAGTAATGACATCAAAGTTCTGGTGCAAGTTTAGTGATCATTCATGGCACTTTCGATCCTGTGCCCGGGTGGCTCTGAACCCCCAATCTCCAACGACAGGAGCAGCGGCAAGGCATGGCACAGGCACGATGGCAGGGTGCCCGGAGTGTTTGGGGTCTTTCAGTACTGTTGTACACGGTTGTGTCGTGTCGGGATGTTCGCGGCATCCTCTGTTTGCCCTGCTGTGGCGTGTCTTTTGTATTCTCTGAAGGGCATTCGTACTCAGCGAAGCTTAGAACCGCTGCAAGTCATGCCGTGACGACTGTTCTACGAACACCATTGCGACGTTTCTGCCGCCACTGCGACTACCACTCCTGTTCCTGCTCCGCTGTGGCTCCCGCGGGCCGAGGCAACAAGTCGAGGAGGAGCTGGAGCGCCACTGGGCCGAGCAAGAGGCCGAGGAGCTCAGAGCTGCACGAAAAGGGAGTACCCCGTACCCGGTGCCGTCGTGATACTTCGCTCTTAACCATATGAAAAGCCAGTCGATCGTGTGCACTTCCAGCACGATTTCTCGATGTTTACACCAGTGTGTGCACACCAACAACAAGCTGATCCTTCAGCAGCTCGCATTGCTTCGAAGTGCAGAGTTTGGCTAAGGGAGAACCACGAGTCGCTGTTGCCGTCGTCCTACGTACTGCTACTGCTACTGCTGCTGCTGCTGCTACTACTACTACTGCTACTGCCACTGCTACTACTACTACTACTACTACTACTACTACTACCACTACCACTACCACTACCACTACCACTACTACGACTACGACGACGACGACGACTACTACTTTTGCTCCGCTCCTACCTCTGGTCCTACTACTCCTGGTCCTGCCCTGCCCCTTCCATCCCCTGCCCCTGCCCCTATTCCCACTTCTCGATCTCCTGCTGCCATTGTTGTTTTACCACTGCTACTACGACGACGAAGATGCCAGCGGCGACGACGACAACTACAACCACGAGTGCTGAGTACTGAGTACTAATAGCAGGCGGAGGAGAAGGAGTGGTCGCTCTCGACATCTTCACAGTCGCAGACAAAGACGTCGTGGTCGTGGTGCAGTGGTAGAAGGGCAGCATGTCGCAGCAGAACAGAAGCTGCAGGTTGTTGCTGATGTTGTCGCCTTTCTCTTGGGCAAGTGAGTGAGCTGCGTCCATGTGGGTGAAGGCAGCCTTGCCTTGGCCTTCGGACCTGGGCGAAATCCGCTCGGCTGTTTAGGGAGCTCTATCCTGCTGAGTTTCTTCAACAACCTGAGCCAGCTTGTCATTGCTGCCTTTTCCTGGCACTACATACCTGTCCAAAACTGAAGCCGCCCCCTCCCCCTAGATGTGATCACCACGAGTAAACCGAGGGAGTGACGCGTGGACGACATTCACTTCACAGATGTCGCTTGTGTAGCCCTGCTCTCACCAGTCGAGTGAGACCAGTCTACGTTCAAAGTGGAAGGAACGATGCCCGGAACTGCTGACACAACGAGTGAGATGAGTAGTGTGTGTCGCACTCCAGATCTCTCGCCTGTATGTGCGGCAGACTCAGAATCCTCAACAAACTCTGCGGGTGATTTGTCTCTTTCGAGGCGATAGCTTGTTAAGTTTGTTGTCCCTCGACTTTCCTTGCTTTCTGGATATGTGTTCTCAGGTTTCTGTTAACTACAGTTCGGGTTTTCGAGGGTTTCGGTCTTTGCAGTCCTTTGGATTGAACTAACATGAACCTTGCTCTGTCCCAAATTCCAGGAGCGCCGGCGCTTGGACGATTACGCCCGCGACCGACGGCGGCAATTCGAGGACTTTGATTCTTCTATTGCCTTGCTATGCTGGGCGGAGTGCATCAAGCTTGCAGACTTGTAGGGACTAGTCTGATCTTAGCCGTTTCAATGCCAAGAGGCGAAAGAGTATCACAAACTAGTGCTTGGACAGTCAGCTTCGAGATGGTTCTGCTTTTTGGACGATTCTGAAGGATGCTGCACTGTTTGCACGTTCCCGAACTTGAACCCATGGGCGGTGATGCACCACAGCTAGATGGCGCTCTTTCCAGCAGGCAAGCTTGCCTGATAAAGCTTGCTACTCTCTCGCGCACACCGACGCCGACAGGAGTGGGAGCGGTGTCTGGCTGCAGAGAGGCTCAGGGTTGGGCTCGGGCATAGTGCGCGGTTTGGGTGAATCAAACGCGTGATAGGGTCCTGAGACATATCCTCAGAGATTGAAATCTGCTGTCATGTAGAAGATGCAACAACGGCTGCCACTTTGCTGAGGTTGGGTCAGAACTAAAAGACTAGATCAGCTTGAAAGACTTCTTTCCAAACCGGAAGAGATCTACATGCTCAACAAGACAGGCAGAGATATGCCACAGAAGCCGAGTTCTGCGCAGCTGCACGCCGCCAGGAGGCGGCAGCGTCTTGTTGATGCATCTTCGACGAAGCTTCGTGTTGGGACTTGGTGTTACTGGTTGGAGTGGTAATGCTTTCACAGGGATTTTCAGATCTCGCCTTGAAGTGCCCCAAAGGCTCCGAAGCAACGATGACAGACGCACGACTTGATGGTGCTCTTGACATCATGTGGCTTTGTCACAGATTTTCGGTTGCACACCTACTTCGAGTGCTTGAGGTTCCGATGAAGGCGTTAGGATGCACAGCAAAAGCAGCATAGGCTCACCTGCCTTTGGAACTTTTGCTCCCAGCGCCGCAAAGACCGACTGCTGTTTTGCTCGAGTTCATTCGCCGCTAGGCACGGACGGCCGCGCAGGCCGACGAGCAGCCTGCAGCCTAGGATCTGCTCTTCTCTTCTGTTGAGGGCGATTCTGAGTCCTTATACTTCTTACATCTTCTTACGTCTTCTTACAGTCTTGCACACTCAGAAGTTCTCAGAAGTTGCACTTCGCTTTGCGGCGGCGAGTCGCGCCGTCGGATCCACTCGCACTTGATGAGACGCAACGAAAACAAACAAAGTCAGAGAAAGGGGAGTCAGGGGAGTCAAGAGGCTAGCAGTCTAGAGTTTGTGCTGAGGTTCTATGCGCCGCAGCGTGAGACGGCTCCAGGGTTCGCGAGCTCAGACGGGACCCCGCCCCGGCCCCGACCCTCCAAGAGCCTGCAAAGGCTCCATTCGGATCGTGTTGGCACTTGCCAAGCCGGGTCCCAGATTCGAACAAGGTTCAGGACAAGCCAACCCGGATCTCGTGTCATCGCCGTTTGACATGGGCCCTGAATCACGACCTGTCGTTAAACCAAACTTATATTCTGTGAGAGCTCTGAGAATTTTTCACGTTCTTTTCCAGAAGCTCTCTTAGACCAGGCCCTGGCCATCCACGTCCGCATCCGCGACCCCATCACCGCCATCAGGATCTTGTCGGGCCCGGGGGGAAGTGCTGCCCGTGGTTTCTGACAAATACAGTTGCTGCAGGCATGTCAATCCCATCCAGCAAGACCCATAAAAAGTAGAACGTACCACCCCGAGCTTTGCCGCTGACGGATCAGGGAAAGCACTTACAACCCCAGTTGGGTAGCACCCTTCTTGTATCCATGAATACTCGTCTCAGGATCACCTGTGAGAGGGGTCTCTGGCCGTCTCGGCCCCCAGGAGAGGGCACTTCTCAAGGACCCGGTTTTGCAGCCGTTTCGGGACTGAGTCGATTCGAAGGGTGCCATGTAACGGTAGTGGCACCCAGATCCAGACTGTTGTGCCGGTGACGACCGCGTCCGCAGCCTTCCAGGAGTTGCAGTCGGTTCAGATGGCCCCGCGGGAGATTCAGAAGGCGAGCCTTGTTTTTGGGTCAAGCTCGGGAAGAAAATGGCTTGCAAGCGCAGCGATGGAAACGAAGCAACACGATGTGGAGTCCATCAGATCCTTCGAGAAAGGATTGTTGAGGCTGACATTGGCGTTTAGGAAGTCGTTCTACGACATGGTGGTATGTACGCTTCTGGAACTCCGGCTGCACAGGCCAAAGTCAAGGACCTCCTGCTCCGGTGGCACCCTGACAAGAATCCAGGCTGCCCTGAGAAGGCCTGGGATAGGAGACGGGGACTTTGCTCGCTTTGACTTCGGGGACTTGGGGGACAGTACACAGCAAATACCGGCAGGTTTCGCAAGACAAGACAACAAGATGCGCCGTCATCATCACCTCAAAATCATCATCCCCACCATCTTCTACAGTACATCAACATCTGCAGTTCGAAGAGGAGCTGCACGAGGAGCTCGCCCAAGCTTTGTATGTTACTGGTGAAGATGATGAATATAAGAGCAGAAGTCTGCAGAGAAACAACACCGATACTGACACTGTTCGAAAGCAGCAGTACTGGAAGTAACAAAATCAGAAGAAGTAGCCGTCGTGGTCGTGGACCTGTTCGTGGTCCAGGTCGTCGTCAAAGTCGTAGCAGAGCAGCAGGAGAAGCAGGAGCAGCAGCAGCAGCAGCAGCATCAGCAGCAGCAGGAGGCGTAGCAGTAGCACTAGGAGTGTGAGTAGGAGGTGGGAGTAAGAGGAGGAGTAGTGGTAGTAGTAGTCGTAGTAGTAGTAGTAGTACTAGTACTAGTACTAGTACTACTACAAGTACTGGTACTAGTAGTAGTAGTAGTAGTAGTAGTAGTAGTAGTAGTAGTGGTAGTGGTAGTCGTAGTAGTAGTAGCAGTAGCAGTAGTAGCAGTAGTAGCAGTAGTAGCAGAAGTAGCAGTAGCAGTAGCAGTAGCAGTAGCAGTAGCAGTAGCAGTAGCAGTAGCA